>JAVQKG010107101.1:0-11680 GCA_036025885.1 Hypseleotris bucephala
TCACTTGCAGGTTCCTCGTGTTCGGACTGAGCTCGGAAAACAGGCCTTTAGCTTCTCTGCTCCTTCCGCTTGGAATACCCTCCAAACCGAACTAAAAATGCCTGAACTCATCTCATTTAAAGCTTTTCGTTCTTTGATATATAATAGGCAAAAAGCGTCCTTTCATCAGTGTCTGTGTTTCTAAGATGTCATTGTAAAAAGTGCACTTTGTAACAGAACTTATTGTTTACAACTATTGTACTTTATCCTCTTAGATTGTTACAACTACTGCACTTTAGTTTCTTAGACTTTTATAGCTATTGCACTTTCTAAATATTTTAAAAAAATATATTGCACTTTACTTTCTTAATTGATGTTTATCTTAATTGTTGAATTGATTTAATTGTTGTTTCTACCTTTGACGTGTGCTGCTGACCACTTGGCCAGGTCACCCTTGTAAATGAGATCTGGATCTCAATGGGTCTTTACCTGGTTAAATAAAGGTTAAATAAAAAAAAATAATAATTATAAAAGTCTACAGTACCTGGTCAAACCTCTCCTCCATCAGCTCTCTGCAGTATCGACTCTCCACCAGTGAGGTCTTGGCTGGGACAGGAGTGGCCCCGAAGCTGAGGAAGCCCTGAGGAGTGCTGTATCCCAGGAGACCCAGCAGAGCGTTGGACTGCTGAGGCTGGACTGACTGGAAACTGGTGAAGGGAGTAATGTGACGAGGCTTAGTCCCAAAACCCATCAGCTCCTTACAGTATTTATCATGGACCAACTGCTGCTGAGTGATCTCCTCCATCTCCTCACGCATACGCTGACAGACAAGACAGAGAGGTTTAGATAACAGTCTTCAAATTCAGATAAACCAAAAAATGATTAGCTAAAAGCACAAAAAAAGAAAGAGTAAGTTCCTGATTAGGGATGGAACAATATTCACTGCCTTCAGCTATACCACAGCCTGAATAACTGTGGAACATCTCCTCTACATTGAACTCACTTGAATAAAATATTTTTAACCTTAATAATACTTTCAAAAGATGAGATGACAAACATTAGTCTGACTTACTGTACTGTTTATATTTGACACCTACTCTCAAAAAACTTGAGACATGTTTGTTTAAAATAATTAAATGGGAAACCAGATACTTTTGTCTTCAAAGTGTGTAGAAGTCAAAGTAAAAGTTGTCTAAAAAAATGTTACTCAAGTAAAGTACAGATCATTTTAAACTCTACTTAAATACAGTACACTTAGTTACTGTCCACCTCTGGCTATAACCATTTCAAGACAAGAAGTGACTGGGAATATTAACAATATGTTCTATGCATTCAAACCCTTACCTCTCCCTCCATGCTGCTGATGCGAACAAGCTCATTCAAAATTAGCAAAGCCCCATGTACTCTGTCATCACGGTTCATCCCCTTCTCTTTGGCCAAAGTCTCATCAAAGCCTTTCTCCGCCTCTTCAAATGTTTGCTATAGAAAACAAAAAAGTTAAATTGGCAAAATTATCCTATAAAGCAGGAATTTCTAAGTATTTCCAAGCCCAGAAATGATGTTTTTTTCTTAATAAATAAAAGTGAAACACTTGTCCTGTTGCATGAAATAAAGTGAGTAAATATTTTATTATTTTGTCTAAGTCCCGCCCCTGTCCTATAGATCACTATACATTTTTGACGGAATGCCGTGTGTTGGCCAATAGCGTTTAAGGTTCTGGAAACTCAAATACTATTGGTTGACCTAGCTTATGCGGGTAAACAACGCACACTAGAGACATGGAGTTTATCTAGCACCTGGTTTTTAAAAAGTTGGAGGGATCTTTGTGTTTTAAAGGTATTTAAAGCTGATGCATGGACAAGTAAGACAGCCCGAATTCAGAACAAGTGGAAAATACAGTGGGATGAATTGCATTAGCAGAAAATGTAGCCTTATCAATGTAGTATCCCGGCTAGCGTTAGCACGGCTATTTGGAAGGATATAAACATAATATCAGTGTGCCCCAGGGCAGCTGTGGCTACACAAGTAGCTTACCACCACCGAGTGTGTCTGTGGAGTGAATGAATAATGCAAAAAATGTAAAGCGTCTTTGAGTAGTTGTGAAAAGCGCTATATACAATCGATGCATTATTAGTATTACTTTCAATGGTAAAAAAAATGACAGTGGTTCATCAACCAATCATCGTCAATTAGTCAAAGCCATTTCTAATAGACTGATGGAAAAATACATAAACTATAGTCCTCTAGACAGGTGAATTCCACCATTTTAGCACCCACTTTTTGAGATGTATTGTTGCCATTAAGTTCAAAAGGATATTTTTTAAAATGAAATGACAATGGGGTGGATGATTAGTTCTCTTTCGTCTCAGCTATGAGTTTGTGGGTTAAATTCTTTGGCCAGCATACACACAGATTTTGCATATTCTCTCCATGTTACTGTGGGTTATCTCGGATAGCTTGATTCAATGTGAGAGTAAATGCTTGATGTCTATGTCCGTATGTCTGTGTGTCAGCCCTGCAACTGGCCCATAGTTTCAACACAAAAATATTCCCTATTGTATAAAGCACTTTTATCATATTTGCAAATCTTACCATTTTCTTTCTTAAATTTTCAGAATGGGAATGTGGGGAATAAACTCTTGTAGGAATGTACTGTATAAGATAGCATTCATTATTCATAGTGGCTGAGAGTGTCACACAGTGAGAGATGCAGACATGGAAACTATAGGGTCTCTGTATTATGCAAATCTCCAACCTAAAGTGAAACAGGGCTTTGAGGTGTTGGGAGTCATTCTGGAGTTTGAATGAGGTCAAATGATTGAGGACTTAATGATGGCTTTTCAACGTCACTGTGCTCAGCTCCTGTAATTGCTGGGAAGCTATTCAAGTTATATGCAGTGCTGAATTAATGTGAAATTAAATGTTAGCACCGTGCTGTAAACTAATGTCAGCTTTGAAAGGTAGGCAGATACGCAGGTTTTCAGCTTCTAAAATATAGATTTAACCATAAACGAGGGAGAAGGAAATTGAGGCCAAGGAAATGATGATGATTAATGATTGTGCTTAAGATGAGATGTCAAGCTGTGAGACTGCCAGACAGAGAACAACCAGAAGAGAAACTGGAACCAAGTGGAGAAAGGTACTGCTAAAGAAATTCAGTGATGCTTCCTGTGGATACTGCGGATAGTGCTGATTTAAAAGGCTTACTTTTCAAAATGTCAATGAATAGGGCATGTGATTAAAACTTTGTGAGCTGTGAAAACTTCAGGACATAACCTTTTATCAAAGACTTTGTATTTTTTACTATCCCTCTGCTTGTGTAAAATATTTATGTTCTACTTGTTCAATATAAATTATATATATAGATTTTTTTTCATCCATGTAAAATAGCAAAGAATCTTGTCACACACTGTTGGTGGTAACTCTTTGTAGTCATAACTTCCTGGAGTGACTCACCAAGAAACATGGCAGCCATACCAGGCCGGTGTCCTTCTAATTACTATATTACTTACACAGTCGGAAATATACAGGCAAGGTAGTGTCATGCCCAAGGACAGCATGAATTGAAGTTTGAACCAGTTGGAGTGGGAATCCAACCATCAACCTTTTAATCACCACAAAAGCTTCTGCCTGGGATACAGTTTTTTTTTGTTGTTGTTGTTTTTTACTTAATAGTCAAACTGCAAAAATCTACCTACCATTCTAGTTTAATGTGCCAGTATAATATTAAAAAAAAATATATTATTTAGCTACAAGTCAGTCTTTCAAAAGTCTATCAGAGCTGGAAAAAAACTGACCAGATATGCTTTCCTGAATTTCAGATGACTGCATTGAGCCTTTATCAGAACATTATTAGTGTTAATTAAACTAGATGGTCATTCTCCTTCCTGTGTCCACACTGTTTTGATCTCCCCCATCCCCCTGTAAACTAAGTTAACAAGAGTGGAAATAGGCCCATGTCAGTTTGATGGATGTTGCTCTTTCTTATAGTACATGGTGGGGATTTGTTATCATCTATCAAGGCTCTGGAGCTGCTTGAACAGATATGCTGTACAATGTGCCACCACTATCTTCACAGCAGATGTCTGCCTGTTTGTATGGGTTAGCCAGGCCTGTCAAAAGCTGTTTGTCACAATAATTACAAATGGAAGTGAAATGCATCTGTTTGTGCATTGGTTAAGTGTCTATATGCATATGAAAATGAGATGCAGAAAAGGCACTTTTTTCTACTTTTTTTCTTTTGTTTGTTGATTGAAATTTTGTTGGAATCTGTATGTCCTCACTCTCCCATCATACAAGGAGATGCTTGTGTTAAGACAATTGGTGACTAAAATTTTCACTAATGAATGAATGTTACAGTCACTGTGTTTCTCAACTAGGGTGGCCACAGTTTATCCCGACTAATGCCCATAGTTTGGCTCCAGTCACACCTGAGCCCAGGATAGTATAGGTGAAAGAAGAATCGCTACATTCAGTTTGTATACTTTGACCCTAAAATCACCCAGAAAGTTCTGTTGTTACTTTTACATAGTGTTGTTTATACCTTACATACAAAAATAGAAACAGCATCCTTTTTTGAATGAGTTACGATAAGTACGCCTGTTTTTGCACTAAGTAAAAAGTCTTCTTAAGACCTCTTTTATTTTGGGACTAATCTACATCTTTCCCATTTGTAGTGTTCAAACAGTCTGCAATTAATCTTAATGTCGCATTATACTTTCAAAGCAGTGTTTTTTTCCCCCTCTGCAGTTATCAAACTTAATCAAGAGTCCGGGTCAACCATTCAGCCCTCAAAGCCTACATGATGAAACACACTGTGGATAACAAATTGCTCTGCACTTTTTTGTCGACATTAAAGACATTTATAATTTAATGGAGACAAAAGCATCGACTAAAACAGCTGATGTGCTTTGTCTGTCTTTGTCATTTGGACAAAGACATGACTATACAGGGGAAATACTTTTACTGTATTTGCTCGCACATGCTAAACTGGTGGTAGGGAAACACAAGATGTATAGGTGTTTAACAATAATGTTATTATCAATCATCTGGTTTACATTCAGAATAACAGATGTATTGTGGCTTAATAAAAATACTAAAGGGTCTGATTTGATTTGGAGAGTCCTGATTTAGTCCTGCTTTAATCCTTGTCCTTGCTTAGTCCTGGTCTAGTCCGGGTTTAGTCTTTCGATGTTGATTGACAGCCAATTCACATTCACAAGTAAATCTAGAGACTTTCATTTCTGCTGTAATTTACATTTATGCATTTAGCTGATTAATGTGCCAAAACCCATAACCAAAAATTGCCAGTCATATTATAGCAATCCAAATGATTGCTTCTTTCTTCATTGTCTAATGTGGTGCAAGCCTAACTGCCAGCTCTACTTATTCCTGTGTGCCTTGCCTTTGAGAGTTAATTGACCTTTAACTGATGAGGTGCAGACAGTGTAATGGGAAAGGGAAGGTGACGTGTGTAAAGGAAATGAAGTAAGGGTCTGCCTGAAGAATCAGACAGGTCAGTGGAGACGACAAGTTTAAGAAAAAAGGGGGAAGAAGAGACTCTTAAGTTCAGAGAGGGGTTTGTAGAACATGAAAATGAGGCTGAAGAAGGTGAAGTTAAGGGTACAGCTCTGGGAGGTTGGCAGTGCCAGCTTGTCTTGTCACCCATGGCCTTGAACTGGACAGATGTGACCTTCACAGCAGCTGGAGCATGCTCTAAAGGTGAACACATGCACCAAAGTCAAAGAAATATATGCTTTAATATAAGCATTAGCATTATTCTGTAATTTAAGGGAAACAAGAGCAATAGTAATGACCAAACATATGTTGCATTTCTAAACATACACATTTAGAACAATTTATGGATATGGATTCTGCAGTTTTTGCCTTTGAGAATAACGTGGGTGGAATGATCAGATTATACAGCATAAATAATATAGACAAGATAAATAACAGCATTAATGCACAGTTTATTAGTTGAGTGTTAATTGTAATATATCCCAGTTCTGTGGCTGAGTTTTTCAATGCGTTTGCTCTGTTGCCTCTTTGGGCTGACTCACTTGTTTTGGCAGGTGCATCTGGGTTCTTCTCCCACAGGACAGTAACAACAGAAGCGCTGGATCTGTGCAAAAATCACCAAGCTCTGGGCAAGTGAGCAGCCATTTACACTGAGCACACAAACAATTTCAGATGCCAGTGTGGGCCAATTGCATGCAAACAAGCAAAATCTAAAATTCCCCCGTGCACACTGTGCTCATGCATACTGCATTTGGGAGTGCTAGAAGTCCACTGAATAAAGAGTTCTGCAGTCTACTGTGTGTGATCAAAAATGAGGAAGTGCAGATCTAGTTTCAGACCTGCTCCCTTGGTTTGTCCCATTAGTGTGGCATCTTTGTGCGTTCGTCTTCATTTTTAAGTGAGCTCTCGTATAAATAGGCAGAATTGTGTTGGCGGTGAGAGCCACCCACTCCTTGTTTAAGCTATCGATTTCCACTCTAATATAAGGCTTACTTTTCCAGTGTTTCTCTGATATGCTTCAGTGAACTACTTCCTAATCTTTTTCCATATGGAGTCATTAGCACTTGCAAATAGAGATAGATTTAGCCTTTTAGCTGAAAACTCAAGCAGCTGCTCCCCCGATCAGATCAAAGACAGCAGCATCTTAGTTTCCTGTTGACGTTATATTGGACCTCATTCTTTAATTTACCATGTGTTTCTTCACATATTTACTTTGCACTGTTGCTATGGCCCCCGCCACTTTCAGAAATTCATCTCCTTCTGTCTGCTTTGCCCATGTTTGTATTATGAACCTCAGCCAAACCGGCAACGTGAATGATGTTAGGGCCATGAATTTTCACTTGTGCCATCTGCCACCCAAACTGTAATTAAATTTCACTTATCTTTTTTATGAAGCAGACGTTAATAGACCAAGCTTATTAGATCAGGGGATATTTCACAGCAGCTGAAACCTCACTATAACTTGGCACCATTTCTCCGCCTCTGTACAAGTTTTACACACATTTTAGAGGTTAATGGACAAATTAGTGTAATTCCTTTTTAATGCTGCTAAACAAGATATTTAACATTGCAATAGCCCATTAAGTTGTAATTTTTTTTAAATATTAGGTAGACCTTGTACGTAATAAAATGTGCGCATGTTTTTATGCTTTGCAGAAAAGTGGGTTCAGAAATGGTCTTATATAGACATTGATGTAACGAGTGGCTATCTAAGCTAATGTTGCCTTTCTATTTTCTCAAAGCAGTCTCCCACCTCTAGTCTCCATAAGATATTTTGAACTGTCACATATTGTATCTTTGTATGTTCTTTCTCTATAAAACCCAGTACATCAATACCTTTATTAACTTGGCACCAACAACCACACCATGTTCAAAGTCCTTAAATTCTGTTTTCAATGTGAATTTGAACAAGTATATCAAAATACTATACATTCATGACTAAATCCTGTGGCTTCATGCAAAGTTAGCAATTTGAGCTAACAACTAAAAACGAAACATATATTTATCTATGTTCACACAAATCTGGCACATGTACAGATTCCACTTTTGGAGTAAGAGGAATGAGCTGAAAATCCAAACTTTCTTGGAAAAGTTCTAAGCCTTCTGGCCTTAAGATCATTATGTATGTTGCGTGAGGATGGGTTTTGGCTTGGTTTGGCGGCAAAATCAGCAGGAAATGTTCATGCTGTGTTTGTTAATCAGGATTACTCAACAGAGTGGCACTCGGACATCGCTGTGTCTCTAATCCACTCTGAAAAAACACATATGGTTCAATTCTCTGTTGGTCACTCTAATTATGCAGGTGCAGGGTGGACATGAGCTACAGAGGAGAGGCTAGTGGTGGGATTTTTTTATTAGCTTTATGGGACAGTGTTCTGGATGGATTCATTTATTTGTGCTAAATTTGTTGAGCAGCTTTTACTCCTTAGTTTGAAATTTTTATGTGATACTTTCAGTAATAATTATTGCCCTTGTCCCTTTCTCTAAATGGAGTCAGCATGTACTTCATGTGTTACCATGGGTTCTCTTTAGATTTTCCTTGGGTTTTCCTACTTCTTTCCACCGCTCAAAGTCATGCAATTGTTAGGATAATTGGTCATTTTAAATTGCCCCAAGTGTCCCTAACGTGAATGAATGCTTGTCTGTGTGTGTCTCACTATCAGCCCAGAGACGAACTGACCATTGTCCAGGGTGTACCCCGCCTAAGTTCTATAGTTTCTGTAATATAAGTAAAATGAGTAAGTGAAAGAAGATGAATGAAATAAATAATAAAAACACTATACAGAATGACATGCTATAAAGTCAAGGCATTGAAATCTTTACCTTCAAAACTCAATAGAAGCTTTATACAAGTTCTTATTCCTCACAATCAAGACATTTAATGTACAGACGAAATAGGCCTACCAACCTCCTATATACAGTTGAATGACTTTTACAGTAAGACTTTGAATGAAGGAGTTCTATATGTGCACTGGAGCATGAGAGGGATAATTCAGAAAGGATTTCAAAGAGTTACTTTTTGAGCCTGAATTTTTAATGATTTTAATCCTGAAACTCATTAAAACAAATTGAATGGCAGAGGCTTAACACTCAAGTGGCTTAGCTTTGGGAATTATTCCAATATGTATACTGTATAAGATAATGCAAATTGAATTGTCTTTGATGGCTTTAATACAGACTGAAACGGAATTCAAGCTATTGTGGTCACTTCAAGTTAGCAATTCAAGCAAAATGCAATAATTATTTGTATCTTTTTCATGTTCTTCTAGATCCTGGTTCACGTGGGCTTCCTAACTGAGGAATCAGGAGATGTTTTCAGCCCAAAGGTGCTGAAGGGAGGTCCTTTGGGAGAGATGGTCCAGTGGGCGGACATACTGACCGCACTGCATGTTCTGGGGCACAACCTGAAGATCTCCATGTCAGTCAAAGAACTGCAGGGGTGAGTGAGGCTGATACATGAATATTAATGTAACTAATTAATGTAACTAATCCGAAGTTTCTGAAAACTAAAAGAAGGTTGCCCAGCTATATACTGCTATACCCTGCACTATTTCCTAACAAAAAACAAAAAAACAGACCATCTGCCATTTGTGTAATTGGCTCATTAAGTGTTTGCAGTTGAATATGTGTACATGATAACCAGAGTGTGCATTTAATTATTTAATAGGCTGTTTCAGGCAATTCTGAGCAACAAAAAACCCACAACTCTCCACACCAGCAATGCCAGCTATATGTAAATTCTATAATAACTAGTAGCATTTCTCGTTTTCTCTTGAAGGTGTTACGTCCACAAATAAAGGTATGTTTATTAATGTTTTGAGGACGAGCTTGTTCTATTTAAAAATCTGGGGAAGCTTACTTTGCTTTGTTTTTTTTTATTTACCAATGTAGCAGATACTTAACTTCTCGATCTCTGCCCGTGGACCATAATTAACACTATGTCCACTTAACCCATTAGTCTGTAGGTCCCTAATGTTATGTTGATTAATTTGTTAGTATTGATCCTGTATTGACGCTGTTTCCCATCATTGCGACCATGTCTAAGTTGCTCTCCCCCTGTGTCAGCACACCGCCATGTTTCTGCTGACGACTACAGCGGGCAAGCCAACGAACACACAGTAGATGGATGTAAATCTACTCCGTTGTGAAAGATCCCTCAGGCTTGTTCTGTCTGCTTTAATATGTGCGTCATGGTTGAGACTGTATAAATCACACAGGTTGTCAGGCTTGCATTAAGATAGATGACTGATGGAGCGCAGTTGAATTATGGGAAGGCACGAATGCTAGAAGACAGCTTACCTCTTTCGCTATGGTTGGGCCGATGTCTTTGTTTAGCCTTGATTAGACCAATAGCCCTTTGTTTTGGTGTTGTCGTTGATCATTTTGATGACACAGGTATGGAGGCGTAGATCAATATAATGATTCCTATAGAGGCCCCAGCATTTTACGCCTAGCCTTGCCCGCGACACTCCTCACAAATCATACGAGAAGTATTGTATTGAGCCGCCGCCTTCAGCAGTAATTCGCTAGACATATAACACGTCTGCAGGGAGCTGGAGAAGAAGTGAGAAAATCGAGTGGAATTTTATATTTAAAAAATGACTTTGGAGTTGACAGGGACATCCACAAAGGTTGATAAAGGATGGTACTGTCTTTTAACTGCGTCTTCTTCACTTACAGCCTGGTGTTTGATGCTAAAGCTAACCGCGTGGTATAATGTAACTTTCCAGCGTGAGAAATTATTTGGTTACCCACGCGGAATGACCCAGGCAAAAAATATAATGCTTTAAGCTTTAGATTACTTGGGAAGGGGAGCAGTCTAATCTTTCTTCAGAGTGCATTTTGAATTCACACTGGGTCCTTTAAAAACACTTTGGTGAGAAATTGCAGCGCAGTATTAAGTGTGATGTCAGTCGTGGCAGTGAACATGTCACTCTTCCAGTCTACCACCTTTTATTTTCCATGGCCTCTGGCTGCAGCTAAATAAAAGAGTCAAGGTTAAACTGATGTGGCAATATAGAAAAGCTGTCACTGTGTAGGGAAATATACAGATTTTAGTGGTGTCATGTGTGTCATACTACAAATGTTTTATGAGACGGGGATGGGGCAATATCGTTTATCACAATAAAAACACTGAGAATAAGTTTAATATTGCTATTTTTTAATTATAGTAATAATCGTTCATTGCCATAATTAATACCTCAAATCCTTATGGACCTTATCGTGAATAGATAATTTATTATGGGTTCAGGTGATTTTGACTCACAGGAAAAACTATGCAAAAACAAATATTAGTTTTAGCCTACAATAAAATGTACTATTGTAATTCAGCATTTAAGGCCTTTTTCAAAGGTTGTAGATGTTTGTTAATTATCAATATCGTCCCATGCCTACATGAGATGGTAAGATATGTTAGTTTCAGCTCTTAATATGCAGTGCAGAGGAAATGTTTTAGTGTTAAAATATGCTGTAAAGTATCAGTGCTGATACATTATTTATTTGCCTTGGGTCAACTTTTTTTTAATTTGGAGTTTTGATTTTCATTTATTTAAACTTTCACCAGGAAAAACAAACACGGACCCACTTGTTTTTTTTTCAATGTTGGCCTGAAAAAAAAAGATTGATTGGAGTAACTAGCCGTACTCCCATCAAAAATAATTCAATGTTTTCAGTCAAACTTTTAACTCTCCTGCACATCTCCTGCTGCAGCATGAGCTCATTTAGCAAACGCTAGCTCCAATATCATTAACTGCAGTCATCACAGCTCGAACCCAATTACCAACAATCCTCGAGGTGGAAACATTAACAAGTCAGTATTATTCACACTAATCACAGTCAGGAACAGAGGTCAGCGCACGCATTCATTCGAGATTCGCAATCAAATGACAAGAGACAAAAGAAAGGTACAAAATAATGGCACCATGCAGTTTTTTTAAGTTTTTAGCTCAGTTAAACAAAAGATGCAATATGCAGTTTTTGTTCATTGACATTTGAAAAGGAACATTTGAATTCTTGTGTGTTTCTCGGACTCTACATTTGAAGGGTTTATAAAAAGATACGTTATAGAATAAAAATACACAGTCAAGAAATGATGGGTGTTAATACATTAAGGCATATTAAGAAAACCTTGTAGGTAAAAAAGCATTAAGCTATATGTAGTCTCTGAATAGGCTGAACTGTCTTT
>JAVQKG010107264.1:0-15061 GCA_036025885.1 Hypseleotris bucephala
GTATGAGGATTTAATTTGACCAATCAGCTAAGTATTTAGTGCAATGAAAGATCAGAAATCTGTGACAAATTTCATCTGAAATCCTTTTAGCCCGAGGCAGGGTGAGCTAAAAAAAAAAAAAGTATAATTGATCTGGTGCATTACATTCAGTCAAAATAACAGAAAAAGATCAGCTCTTTTTTTGGAGTTACAACCTCTACATGTATAACTAGCCCTTTGTCTTTACATTAGTTTCAATAAAAGAAACAGTATTATGTTTTTATACATCATAATCTGACACTGACATCCATAAAAACACAACTTACACAACAACCTTGGCAACAGCTGCTGTAGCTTTAGTGCACAAAAACCTGTGGCCTTTTTACATTCCTGGAATATAATTGTATAGGCTGTGTGCTCTCTGATTTAAAATAATCAATATTGTTTTATTGGACACTGTCTGGTAGGCCTTCACAGAAACTCTCCACTGCTCTGATCACTGATGGTCATGCACATGTTTATGGTACACCCAGAGGAACAGATACGATGTACAGCTTGTATGTTCTCATGCTCTGTCTGTGTGGTCAGAGAAGTAATGTGAGGCCTACATTTACCATCATTTAGTCCAAGAATCCCACTGCAGCTTCTCAAGCAGAAATATCAAACAAAATTATACCATTTAGTCATTCATTTTTTTCTTTAATATTATAAATGTTCACAAAGGAAATTACCCACTCTTCCCACACTTTGACATTGTTCAGAGTCAGTTTAGCTGTAGGAATTAGCTCCCTATTAGCCAGTGGTCTAGCATCTATCACATCATTTCAAAGTACAAAGTCCCTACATTGTAGATGTAAAGCGGGTGGTGGATGTGTGTGTAGGGCGTGGGAGGGCTTCCTTGATTATGAGACATCCTCCGGAAGACCGCTGGAGTTGTTTCCTCCATTACTTAGAAAGGGAAAAAAGAGGCCTTTTCACTATTGAGACTGTCACTCTCAATTTGGCCTAACGGTAAGCATGCACAAGGTCTCCTGGATATTCAGTCTCGCCCTCCCCACCTGCGCTTATACCCCCCCACAATTCCCCACATATGACCCCCCCTCCCCTGCAGCGGATCGCCGTGGTGACAGTTTGATTAGATCATCAATCGTGGCCGTTAACAGTGGTTTTCCTGAGCACCTGGACCGGCAGGTCACAGCTGGCTCTGAGCTACCGCTGTCCCCCTGACCCAGAGCTGTGCACGTGTGTGTCTGTGTGCACTTTTATGAGTGTGAGCATGTTCAAACATACAACATACAATGCACTGGATTGTGTATTGTAGGTTTGATGTTGTTTAGAGCTCATGTCTATTGATGGATCAAAATGCATGTGTTCTCCAAATAGAAATAAAATATGCTGTCCATCACACACGATGATTTAGGTATCCACTAGCAATTGTGAATTTCTAAAATCTTAGTAGCAATTAGAACTAAAATGATTTGATTAGACCCGAAGTATGACACGCACATTTAGACGTGTGCTCTCTCACATGTAGTCCCATCTTTACTATTACATAAATGCTTATGAAAATCCACCTGCACTGCCACACAAATTCACACTGATGCTGTACACTGTAGTTACGACATAGTGCAGTTTACACAAACACACACATAATAAATTCACCTGCTCTCCCGCGTTGTCTTCGCTGCTTGTATCGGCTTCTTCGTCGTTCTGGTAAAGCTGTTAAATTTATGGGCTAACAATAATGGGACAAAGTGTGTGTCTCATTGTGATTCCTCAGGTATTCTATGATTAAATAAACGTCCCCGGTCTTTTCATAAAGCTTGTTTATGGCGCCGTGGCACCATATGCTACTGCTTCCAACAACCACCCACCACCCATCCCTTCTCCTCTCACTCCCTCTCTGTTCAATTCTGTGGTGCTTTTTCTTTTGTTTTTTCCCTAAGCTTCATACACTGCCCGACACTTGCTCCATACCAGATGCAGGCTAGTCATTACTTTGTGTGGCGGAAAAGCTAAAGTTGTGAATTAACATGTAGAAGCCATCATGGAGTGATGATGATATCCATCTGCATCATTCATAGGTGCTACTTAGTGAGGTGTCTGTGCAGTAATGGCACAACCGTAACAGTAAAAGCTGTTTCCACAACTCTAGGGTCTGTGTAAGTATCGTTTTCTGTTTGTTGATTAAATATGAGACTTTTCTATTTGGGTGGAATTATATTTTTGAAGGTGGAGTCAGAAGTTATTTGTTTTCTAAGATTGAATATTGATATAGTAATTTATGGTTAGTTGTGATTTGCAGCAAAATTGTGTAAATGCATCGCTGAATTGCCACATTTTTAGGTAGACTTTGTATCCAAAGGCAGAATGTAAAAATACCAGTAGATCATTGATTTCTGAAAGACTCACCATGTCCATCAAAGTCAATGTTCAAATTGTCTCTTTTCTTGTTTTTGATGTTTGGTTTGTCTTGAAAATATGTATGGTTACAACATACAGACACAAAACACAGTTTAGTCATTTTATCAGCAAACTAATTTTAAGTTTTAAATCAATTTCCTATGTAATTCGTTCTAAATAAAAGCTGTCAAAAATGTCATTATTACACAAGAGCATAAAAACAATGTGGTTTATCATAGTTGATATTTTAATGAAGACAGATGGCCAGTTAAATATAGTGTACATATTAAATTGAACATAATGGACGCGCAATGTGAAAAGTCGCTCTGTGACTCTTTGGTCCTCTGTGGTGCTGACAGTTTTGACTATACAAACACAAACAAAGCAGAAGAAAGTTGAGAATGGTAATTAATTCTCTGATGGAGTGTCTTCTTCCTGTGTGTGTGTGTGTGTCACTGGATAGACTGAGAGGGGAAAAACTGCTGCTACAAAGCAAAGTCAGAAAAGCAATTAACTTCTCCAGCCAGGACATGGCAGTAAATACATGTGGATGTTCACTATATTGTCCTGCATGAGTTCACTTAGAGCCAAGTCGAGTCGAGTTTACTTTTGTTGCGATTATTAATGGCCATTTTTTACATTAACCCTCTTCATGCTAATAGTACTCTCCACAATGGGGCCAAGTCACCTGAGCGATGGGGACGATGGAGGCGGGCCTGTCCCCCCTTGTCCTGTCCAGGCGACGCTGTTTAGCCGCTACGCTAGTGTCCCTCTACCCAATGACCAAGATTAATGAAACCACCGCCGATTTTAATTAGCATGGCCGCAGTCATCAATTACGCCTGCCCCACCCCAAATACAAATATTGTTATATTTGGGGGAAAAATTCTTGATTTATTTCATTGTGGTGGCCGAAGGAGTGAGATGAATGGCCTCCCATCATGGTCATTTGCAGGGATGAGGAGGAGGAGGAAAGCACAAAGGGAGGGGCTATGGGGGTAATAAGATCAGTGGTAGGGGGGTGGTGTGTACATATTATAGTTTACAACACCGGGATAAGGACAGGACTAGGGCCAAAGTCTACAGGGAAAGGCCAGTCTGGGGATTTTATTGTCCCTGAATCCAGTGACTTAATTAGACTTTCCTTGAACCCAGAGCTGCGGCCATAAAGTCCTTTTGAGAAGCAGTTGAAGATTGTACACGGTTGTATCCAATTATACTTCACTAAAGAGTTAACAGAACAAGGTGGTAGGTGATTAAATGTGGCAGCCTCTTTTACACTAACCTGCTACTGTAAAGAAAGCCTGATAAGTCAAGTTGCATCTGATTTTTTGATTTGGTATACCATTTTAGGTAAATTGTGATTTTAAAAGTTCACAATATTAGTGCTGTCATAATTTACCGTTGCCTTATTACTATTCAATATAACACTTGAACATTTTCCTTAAATTACATTTTAGTTTACAGTTCAAAATTATGTTTAACCTAAAGATGGATTTTAAATACCGTTTGCTTTACCTGTTTTTTAACCTGATATTTGTGAGTTATCATAATGTCATACAATCTCATCAATATGAGTAATAAATTGCATAAAATAATAATAATAATATGCAGTGTTCACAGATTAATCTGAGGTAAGACTGAATGATAACATTTAAGTCATCTGACACCATTTTTTAATAGTCTGTATATAATGTTACTTGAACAATGAGCAGTGTGTTAGAAGTTAAGAATAAATGGCTTCAGGAGACAGAACATCATTCATTAGATAAAGCTGTGCATTAAACAAGAACGCTTAATAAAGTACATTGCATTTGCATTTTGCGCTACACTCCTCAACACTTTAACATTTATCATGCAAGATCTGTCTCTGAGTCTGCTCCATATACAGTGAAAGGGGATTTATTATTACTAGACCAGTCCATCTCGGTTCCTTGGCTTCTGTCTTGACTGAAGTTGCTTAAATAGTCTTTCCAATGTAACTTAAGGAGAAATACAAAAGCATATATTTAGAATGGACTTGTAGTGGATTTCTGCAGTTCATCACATCGGCTAATATCAGAGCAGGGATGACTTACAATAATAATCCAATCCGCTGCTTTATAACTTAAATATGTGCGCGGCTCATTTTTGTGGTTTGGGAGTTTGGGTGTTTGTATTGCGGTAAGTCACCAGCCATTTCACTTGTGCCGGCCACACACTCGCACACACACACAAAAATATATATGAACAAATTTTATACTGCCACAGTCATCTCCTGCCCACTGACTCTAGAGGAAAAGGGTGGGAAACATCTTGAATATTTTATGAAGCTCGGGAACCCCACCTCTTGTCTTCCCCGCTATGTGTCCGGCAACTACACACAAACGCACAAAAAACGCACACACACCACCAGCAGAAAAACAGAAATAATGTTTTAAATGCAATCATTGTCAGGCCCAAACAATGTCATTTATCAAGGGAGCATTTGGGACTGTATAATAAGTTTCACATTATTAATACAATTTTTCATCCTCTGTCAAGCCTATCTGATTTATGGCACGCGTGTGATCTAAGGTGATCATTGAATTACAATTCCAGTAATAAGAGAGAGAATGGACCTGGGTCTTTTACTTGTGCCACTTGAGCGCACACACAAACACACAAACACACACACACAGACAGTGCACATAAAGAGAGCCATAAACACTGCACTAACATATAACAATTATAAACAAACATCATGAAATAAATGGCTACACAGTGGCTCACAGATTTATTATCACAAGAATCTTAATCGCAATATATGTATAGTATTTCATCTAAATTTAACACATTTAGCCTAGTTTTATTTATTTTTTTAATGTATTGTGGTCAAATACATTTTTAAAAATAAGTTTTATTTTGGTTTGGTCATGGTTTGGTTCTTTTTAGCCTGAAAGCTTTAATTTGCACCCAATTTTGACTGGACATTGCAATCTATTTCTGCCTCATTTCACATACATACATTTGATCAAAATAGTCATTGCATACAGCACAATCTACACCACATTTAAATGAGTTATATAGATATATTATAATGTTAGAAATTATTAAATAATTTCAGTAAGGGGGTTGGGAAAGGAAAATAGGTTGGGGGAAAAAAGGACAAATGGACCTGGACCTGGGTAATTAGATGAGGGACTAAGCTCATAATTCTAAAATGATATTGTGGCCCATAGAGTAAATATGAGTGTCCTGTTAGGTGGGTGCGATAATGGGACAGGGGACACACATCATTACAGAAACCAATAATTTTACAACTAGATGCACTTTTATCTGTAGACTGTACCTTTTATTAAGTGGTTGTTGTTACGCTAGCTAGCTCAGTCATGTTCTTTTGTGTCTAATCAAAATCTATATTCTGACCCAGCCAGAAATATTATGGCAGTTATGTTTGATAGAGAAAAATACACGTAATAATGCACAACAACAAATTTCCAAATGCAATTTTGATAATTAGATAATAAAGACAGACTCGAATCATAATATTTGGATCTTGTTTGAACACGCTGCACTATTAGCAGTCTGCAGTGCCTAAACAGATTAGCTGGTTGTTGAGGCCCTGATGGGTGTCATATATCACCCTGTTTGATTTGTGTTTAGAGCCATTTTGGAGAAGATGCTAATTGGATTGTGGAAGTGTAGCCCCGGTTAAAAATGGTAAACAGCAGAGCCGACTTGTCCCCCAAACTCTCCACCCTACAGGCTTGAAAACACGCCGACTCTCTTCAGGATCACCACAATTTATGACACTTTTTCTCTGTATTCTTAAAAGATAATTAGGTTTATCACCCATTTTTTCCTTGCTGCCCCTCCTTTGCCTCCCATTTGTGTACCTGAGAGCATACAATCGCAGCATAAAAACATAAATATTTCTGCAGCGCAGCAGTGCTGGCAGGTGAGCCTAATGAAATTCTAGGAGTGTAATTTGATTTACGAGGTGCTAATGTGGCCTGATATTAGAGAGAAAAAGCCCTGATATGGCTGCCTTGTGCTGCATTTAAGGCCCATCAGAAGCCTGATAAAGAGCATCCTGTCCTCAGCGCTGCGCCTGAGTTATTGTTGCAGATATTCATATTGATAGTAATTCTTCCCGACGCAATTTAGTGCCAGCAATATATAAATATGGAGATAATAGTTACGGCTCAGATTGCAATGCTTTAAATTCAAGAATTACAAAAAGTTGAGCTTTAAAGCATCCAGACACTTTTTAAAGTGCAATTTAACAGATAGGTGGAAGTGCTGGGAAGAGGCCTTTGACCAAACCGTGTCACACAAATCAGATTTCTAGTACTTTTCATTTGCTGATCATTTTAAATGGAAGCTTTGCCACTCTTGATTTGCAGTTTTTTGTCTAAAACATTTGATTAATGGGAGGGCTTCTGTAAAAGCTATTAAAATTTTTAAATTAACTGAGTGGAGGAATGTCATGTGATAGCAGATTGTGCAAATGCAGCGGATAGGAATCATTTTGGGGAGTGGCTGAAGTCTTATTGTTTTGTTCTGGACCGCGAGTTCTTTTAATTTATTGTTGTTTAATTCACTTCTTCACTGCATGTGAGCACCTCGCTGAGTTTGTGCATCTGTTGTATATGGATGTGTCTATATGTGTATGCATAGGCTCGAAGCACACGTTTGGTGTGTGTTTGGGACTGCTGAGCTATGGCTCATAATAAAAAGCAGCAATAACAGGGCCACCACAGAGGGACATGGCCTCAGTGCTCCCCCGCGCCCCCTCTCCTGCAGAGCACCTCCTCCTATGGCCTCTCCCCACCCCCTAAGTTATGGGCTGAATAACAGCACAACAATATTAAGATAACATTTCCTGATTGTTTGTCAGGCACGAGGCTCCTTCACCCCGCTTTCATCACGTCCACCGTGTTCATTAAATTGACAATTTGTATTTGCCCTACAGCAGGATAAACAGGAGCTTATCTGATGGGCCTGCTCTTTTATTATTTATTTCATTATCGTTTTTTTCTCTCCTTCCTCCTCCTCCTCTCGGGATTGAAGGTAAACATAAATCAGCTACATCTCTGTTGTGCTGTTGTTTATACTGCAGTCATATGCAGCAGCAGTGGTCCTCTCAGAGGAGCTCCATGTCCAATACTCCACAGACGCATGTGGTCTTTTCATGGAGGCTTTACTCATTGTTTTGTGTGACATGCTCCTGCAGCCCTCACCACAAACTAACTTATTGCACAGACTTTAAATGTTCTCTCTCACTTTGGGCTCATCTTTGAGCTTCTTCTCTTTTTCTGCATTAGTTTCTTACTTCTATTGCACCAAACCAAAGCTTATTGTTTTAAATGGCTTCTACTGAGAAGTACTAGCCACAGTCCACATTCACTTCAGTGCTTAAGCACTTCTTCTAAGCAGCATGAGCAAAGATGTTGCCCGGTTCAATATCTTAGTCCTGGAACAAGCCTGTCGTTGGTCGACATTGTGCACACAAACAAAAAATAACGAAGCTGGTTCCCTTATTTAGGAAACAGTTGTCGCAGAAATTTAATCTTTTCCCTATTTTTTATCCAACACCCTCATCTTAATCAGGTTTCAATTGACTGCCATTGAAGGAAGATGCTCTCCTTAGACACATATATAGGTCCAAAAGCCAGTCAGAAACCATTTAAGGCTTACTCAGTCTTCCTCCCAATATGTTGGAGAGCTCAGGGCCAAATGATTTAATCTTCATTCAGCTAATTTAGTCTGGATTTAAGCTGCTGGGTTGTCGAAGTGCAGAGTGATGGAGTCTGAAAACAGGATGAGAGGGGTAAAAGCGGAAGGAAGGGTGAGCGAGGGAACGGCAGAGCAGAGAGAGACAGACAGAGGAGAGAAGAGGCTGAAGATGATGATCCATCCTGACCCTAGTGAATGCTGTCATGTTCCTCCCTCTAGGTAATCTCTCTCACTCACTCGCTATTTTGCATGTGAAAATGCTCTCCTGACAGTTGCATATCAGATAGATTTTCCCCTCCCCTCCCTTTCCTTCGCCAAATAAACAACAGTCTTCACTTTGAAGTTGTCTGTTTGTGTCAGTTTGGCTTGAGGCATCAGTCGGCCACGCTCTTTTCTCTTTTTCTGTCTTTGTTTTGTTTTAGTGTGAGAGCATCCACACACATTATTTCTCCTCAGTGACCGGCCAACACAATATATGAATAAGCAGGGCAGAAATTCTCAACTGTCAGATAAAGGCCTGAGCCATTAATTCTATCAATTATAAAATGCCTCTTGTGTATGGCATAGAGCGATGTTCTGCAGAGATATGCTCATGAAAAGAGTTGTGGCCCTAAGCCCTATTGTCAAAATGACTTTTACCTCATCTTACAAAAGGCTGTGTACATCTTTTACTTCATAATTGTAGGACCAAATAATAATATAAATTTTCTGTCTGTCTCTCACTGAATTCCAAACCATGACTTATCATTAATTATTTCACAGATTACGTGCAACAAACATTTTACTCTAGAATAATCAGGGCAATACAAATATAAGTCCTTGCAAAGTAATCTAGTGTAAGAGGAAGCAAACAGAACAAGTAAAACTCAGTGACACTGCAGATACTTAGGAATTGGTCCAGTGTCAAAACGTGCCAAATATGAAAAAAAAAATATCCTAACAACAAACAGTTATCCATCATTCATGATTACTGAAAATTTGATACTACCCTAAATCATCCCCCCCTCCCCACTCGGGGGCAGTAGTGAGCCCTTGGTAATGAATCAGGTCATTTCTTTATGATTGTTTCCTCCTTCAGTGCTCTGTACCCTTTTTCTTTATTCCCAATTAAATTCTGCCCGGCCTGTGATGTTCTGACAGTAGCCCCATACACCAGAGCTGATGACAGGCTCACACTGTATGGTATAGATATGGTAATGAATGACAGTATAGACATGGCATCACACAGCTCCCACAACATCCAGGCAACAGTTCCACCTGGGTCTCTGAATAAATCTGCACACTGTGTCAATCATGTCACCTCAGCCTCATGATCAGAAGAAAGAAGGGAGGAAAAGGAGAAAAAGAGAATGTAATGAGTGACAGGCAGTATTTATGACCAAGACTAATATAAAGGAGTTCTCTTGAGTGAATGAATTATAGTGACCATGAACCAACTCCAGGTAATTGAGTGGCTTTGGGATTTTAGATTTATTGGCAAATGACAACAGTTCTTACATTATGATGTCCCGGCAAGACCCAGAGCTTCATATTAGATAGCCATGTTTATTAACCATACATTTTGTTTATATTAAGCAGCAGTATAAAATTATAAGCATTAAATGCATAATGTTAAATTAATCTTCATTTAAAAACATTGTAGCATAAAATATTTAATTCCTAACTGGGTCTCTTCTTATATTGATAAATTATTGTCTGTCTGGGAACAAGTATATATTTATATACATTTGAATATTTGACATAAAATTCCAAAAACAAAAGTTCTGAATTTTGATTAATCAGTTTGTTGTTCCAGCGACAGTTTCAAGCCAGTAAATCCACTATGCCAGCCCGAAGCTTGGATAAATTGAGGTTTGTGTCAGGAAGGGCATCCAGGGCAAACACCTAACCTTATATCCACTTGCTAGGAGCCAGACAGTTTGCCTTGGCAAGCCCAAAAAGAGAAAATGAAAAGAGTGGTTACAATCAAGATGTCTTTGTGGCATCTGGCGCATACAAAGTTTATGAAAATGACATACATGTACAAATAATTAGAAACTTGTTGTTCTATCGCACTCAGTGTTGCTCTCACAATAATATATTGTGACTTTGTTAATTTAAATTACATTGTGTTGTTCCAATTATACAATGTAATTTCCTCAAAGCATCTTCCCTCTCAAACATAAGTACACATGCATAGACAAACACATTCATTCAGCTTTCCTTCTATGGAAGTCTCTCCCCTCTGCTTCCTCCTACCTTCGGCGTGTTTTGCATGGTGCCGGGCTGTTTAGAGGCAGTATGCATATGTATGGGCGAGACGGTGGATCGTGACGGGATCTGACATGCGGGGACAAGATCAAAGCGCTCCATCTGATCCCATAAAAACAGACGCATACCCTGCTCTCATCCTTACAAAACCCCCACTGATAGTCAACTCTGCCAGCGCCGACTCCTCCATCTTCTCTCCTGTAGCTACCTTCGTTCATTTTTTTCTCCATCCCAGTGTGCCGCATGCCCACGTCAAGGCCTGCCTGCCTGACGCCTGACTATGCGATTAAGCCCCATGATAAACAATGGCCCGTTTAGCTCATAAAGCAGGAGTGTTGTGCATAATGCTTACAATAAAAGATAGCATCTCTTCACTCATCTTATTTACCTCTCCCACGGTGGCACAGGCAACGAGCGCTTCTATAAATACCATAGGGAAGAAGAATGGATGATGATGTACACTTGTTAGTCAAATAAAGTAATGTCTAATTTAAGGCAGCAGGGTGAAACATTTTACTACAAAATATGCAGCCTGAAAATCATTAGTCCAATTTTTTTTTTCAGGGATTTCAAGACATAAACATTGCTAAATAATCTCTCTTTCAAAGAAACAGGTTCTTGTTTGACAGAATATTTATATGATTAAGATTTTCATCTTATTACTGAAGTATAATTAAAAGGAAGAGTGTAATTTAAGTTTGCAACTGCTGTTTAGTTGCAGTAGATGAGCTGTGTTCAGGATTTGTCATTATTGTGACGTTGTGGTTTAACATTTCATAGACATTATGATCTCTGCCACATCTCTGTCAGTCTACCCCTAAGCAGCTATGGTTACATAGGTGGTTTACCAGCACCTGTGAGTGTGGATTGACACTGGATGCAGATGTACAGTGGTTTGAGTGCCCAGCATAACTTTCATATATAACAAGCTAAATTAATAGCCTTTATTCTTTCAAAACCAGCATAATGGCATAGGCTCAAACAGAGAAGAAATTTAAACACAGTGCAAAAATATCTGACACTAACAAGAATTATTTTGTATATTACTCTTTTTATAGTAATTATGTGGTACACTGTGATGTGTACAGTGCATGGTGATATCGCATAAAGTGCCAAAGGCAAAGCGGCGGCCCCATCCTTCCTTAGAAGTTTGGACCTTTAAACTATAACATGCATATTACATTCAGATTTATCTAGATTGATACCAAAGCCAGGACACATTTTCTTTGCTATCTCTCCTGTGTCCACCTCCCCATCTTAATTCCCTCCTTTCTCCCCTCTCCCCATCCTCCGCCCCCCTCTTTCCAGTAAGGAAGATGTATGAGTTTGAATTATTGATTCAGACACATGGTACATGCTGCTTGGAGTCGTTATTTGTTCAGGTGAGTGTCATGCCGCTCGCTATGAAATAGATACCGCGGGGATTAAGCGACACAATCAGGACTTAAAGACAGCCGCCCTCCCTAAAATAACACGGCCCTGCGCTGCAAGACGAATGCTCCCCAAAACCCTACTTCATTTGTTTAGGACTCGCGCATTACTCATTCAGGGCCTAAATTATAGCACAGGGGTAAAGATTAATTCAAGTACAGTCTTTTTATTGTTTTAACTTCTATGTGTTTCTTGAAGCCTAATAACACAGCAGATGAATATAGGTGCAAACATCCTACACAGTGATGTAAAAAAAACTCCCAGCTTTTGTCAAGTTGTAGGCGTCGGCATGCACAGCAGATGTCCAAAGTCAACATAAAGACAGAACTGTATGCATATTTACAGTTTTGTCCTCTTTTTTTGGAATTGCAAATCAAACAGACCTAAATAAGTATTGTTTCTTGAGTTGTCAAAGCAAGGAGTGTACAAAGCATAGTTATGTATAAATTCTGCAACTGAGGAGGATCTTGTATTGGAGCTTTAAGCAAGAAGCAGGGGGTACGATGCTGCTAACTGTTCATTTACCCTGGGCTAAGTGGTCAGGGATGCTGGACAGGTGAACTCTATTCTCCCCACTGGCCCTACGGCTTGTGTATACTTGTGTGTGTGGAATGTAACAGAATTTCTCTAGTCCTCTGGGCCCTGGTGCAAAGCAGAGAATAAATGGTGGAGGTGGCAGGCCAGGACAGAAAAATCAATGCCTGCTTATACAGACATGACACACTAGCAGCAAACGGCCCACTGTGTGTGTTGAGTGTGGATGTACAGCACACAATCATGAGATCTTTGTGGGGTGTGAACACAAGAACCACCTCCATTTCCTCCAAAGGTTACATTTTGAAGCATTTTAGTTCAGCTTTGGGATCAGTAAATAAGTCTTGTTTTTTCCTCCTCTCTCCTGCAGGAAGTTTGAGTGTGACTTGTGCGAGCGCTCCTTCAGTGAAAAATGGGCCCTGAACAACCACATGAAACTGCACAATGGGGAGAAGCCGTACAAGTGCGCATGGCCATCGTGCCACTACGCCTTCCTCACCCTGTCAGCTATGAAGGACCACTACAGGACCCACACTGGTAAGACACTTGACCACTACCAGCCACTACTACAGCCATAAACACTTTGACTGACACCTCAGAGGAAAAATCTGTGCTCCATAAAGGACAAAGTGTCACATACACTATTCTTGGATCACACTGAATGTATTTTTCTAAAAGCCGCACAACTTTCTAAAAAGCTCTAGACTTTTTTAACAAAAATTAAGTTCATATGTAAACTGTGAAAGTCTCACATTGATTTTGAATCTTCACAGCTTTGTTGGGAAAAAACACACACACATTTTTGGCAGATAAAAGCCATGACTTGTCCATCTGTAGTGATTTTCAACAACTGAAAAACAGCATTCTTGGCCGGCTCAAACACAACGCCTGTTCGAGGGTGATACGTTCACATGCTCCCATTATGGCCATCAGATAATCTAATAATATTACAACAGATTTTATTATAATTACTGTCCAACCAAAGACAAAAAGATGGTGCGCATGGAAAGACAACATGCAATATTTTTATTATGTGCCACCACAGACTTGGAGGTTGCTTAATGAGGGAATTATTGCAGGTTTGTATTCCCAAAATCCAAATGGTCTTCATCTGTATTTCCACACAATCCATCTGGTGAGCAAGTGTGTGTTCCTCAAACCCAGCTGGTCATCAAGTGTGCTCAGGCAATTCATCTGATCTAGCCCATTTACAAGTGTTCTGATTTAAACTTACTAATAAAACTCATGCTCCAAATTTGACAAGGGTGTCCAAAAGTTTTTAACAGTTAGAAAAACACAACTCTTATTGAAAATACTTGAATGACATTAATATAGTTTCCCCAAGTCAACTTAGTAAAAATCTGTGCTAATCAGCTATTACTTAAAAATGTCTCATACTATAAAATGTGAAGTAAAAGAATAAACTGAATTATTATCAGTAAGTAGTATTGAAAGTGTTTGGTCCAGGCAAAGCATCAGAGTACCTGCTATATGTAGCCCTAACTGAATTAAAACATTGTGTACTCTGCATGTAATAATGTATGTGGTGAGTGGTGGGAGGACTTTGTTGAACAATAGCCCCTGCGCAGAACCCTAAAACGGCTCAATACTCAATCCAGCAGTTTGCCATATCCTCTAAACGTCCACACACTTTGCTCCGTGATGTCCTTTTAAGTGTGTGACAGCGGCAGCAGCGCCATTGGCCTGACAGGCTGACTGAGCGTTTGCACGAGAGCTCACCATCCGTCACAGTTGCCCGCTGTGTGTGGCTATCACACCAGTGCTGCTCGTGGTGGATGTTATTTTAAATGTGTTTTAACAGTGATGTAACGTCAAGGCGCCCCTGACATAATTAGACGTTTTATTTTCATTTGTTTTCAGCCGTCATTGTTCCCCGTGCAGGAGGTAGGCGTCAAAAAGTCAAAAAAGAACGTGTGCGATTTTAGCAAAAATGAGAATAAAGCCCAATGATTGAGATGAAAAAGGGGACGCTGGAGTTCTGCTAAGTGTGTTTTAAAACCGAAAAAAAAAAAAAAAAATCAAGATTGAACTTGAAAAATACCATTTAAGTGATTGAGGACACCTTACTTGATTAGAATATTTCCCCCAAAAAATCTAACAGAATTTGCTCAGTTTTGACCCTTTGCCGATTGTAATGGCTGCTGGGTTGGATGGTTAGTTGCAGCTTTACAATCATTACAATCACATTCCAGCAGCCGACCTGACATCCTGAAATATTACGAGTGTGCGTGTGATCTGTTTAAAGGTTATAAATCGGCTTCTTCACGGCGCTAAGATGCAATACTAATCAAATCAGGTGGAGATTTAAGAAGTTGAACTTATCCATCCTGGTACGAAGCAGTCACTTAATGAAGAGATGTGAGTTAAAATACAGTTGTGTGGGGGCAAAAACATCAGGCAAGTTTGTAAAGGGAACTCTTTTAAAAATATCTAGCATACTTTCTACTTAAAACTTATTGCATTTAGTCACAATAGTGCCACAAATTTTATCACTGTTTTTATAGTCTCGATGGAGTTGGCTTTATTCAAGTGTGTTTAATTGGCTTACAATTTGTTAATATAACATTTGTCATCATTTGCAGTGGTGGATGTTGTGTTTTAAAGTTGAAGTGCCATCAACTAAAGGGTGTGCATTTGACATTTTGTGCAAATTTAAGACAGAAACAGCTAACAAAAATACATCATCATTCATCAGCTAAAGCACTACACCAGTACTTTGCAAATAGTGTGCTAATATGTTACA
>JAVQKG010107477.1:0-36578 GCA_036025885.1 Hypseleotris bucephala
TAGTAATTTTAGTAATTTTTAATATGTTTTTGCATGCAATATTTTTGCGTTATGGTTAAATTTGATTAAATGTTGATCTTCAAAGTACAACGTGTCCTTTTGTTGAACTGAGAATTTTAATGTTACTTGGAATCTAGTAAAACCTCACCTGTTTTTTGCCTGAAAGAATCCAAGAGTTTCTTGCAGAAATATTCATAGTTTCCAAACTTGATCACAAACCAGAAAAAGGTCGTTAGCATGTAGCATGATGTGACTATGTGAAACATTCTGGTACATTTTGCTGACTAGAAATGAAGAATGTGAGCGGGCCCATAGATCAAAGTGTTTACAAAGTGACAGCAGAGACATCATTGACATATCTTGCCTTGTCTTCAAAATGTAAAGTATGCACATGTTAGAGAAACGTAAACAGAAGAAAGAACAATATTTTTCTGAGTTAGAACACAATGTATCATGAGATAAGACATGTACTGTATGGAGACAGTGGCCATACCTGTGGCACCTAAATAGGCTACAATAGGCAATACATTACCAATGGTTCAGCAAATTCTGACCTAGTTTCTTTGTTTACCAACCTACATGTCTGTTCTTTGAAGGTTTTTTTCATGTTTTATCTGATAAATGTTGACAGTACATTTGATCTCTTGTAACTGATATTGAAAGTGTTTTTTTCTACTGCAAATGGTAAATAAATCCAACTAAACAAATGCACTACCACTTAGTTAACAGCCTGGATTGTAGGCCTATACATTATCTGACCTAATTATTTGATGGATTAGATGTACACTGTTTATGATTTTTTAAACAGTGCTAAAACAATGTTAATCTTTGGTGTTGCTTTGTAAAGCCTGCCCCCTACCTCTCTTACTGGGGCACTGCAGTAGTTTTTACATTTTGTTTTGAAGGTAACACCGTTAACAGGAAGTGACGCCCTGGTTTCCCTGAACTTCCGTTTATCGTGTGTGGAGCAGCTAGGTAAGTGTTATAACTTATAAATCACTTTTTATGTCCTCCAACTAAAATATTTTGTGTTGAATAATTTGCACTTTCATCATTTTATCATTGTATGATAAAATGATGTATAAATATCTACCACTTCTTTCTTCAAGTACGCTTTGATGTCATAAAAATATCGCCCAAATCCCTTGTTAGCTCGATGTAGCAACCTAGCCAGTTAGCATGTATTTGTGTCTTTTCTTTGGGAAACTCCTATTCAAATATGTACAAGGCTATTTGCCATACGTCTGTTTAAGAGTCATATTTTATTGTGTTATCAGTGTTATTATTTTTTACGTTTTATTGTGCATATGCATCATTTGAGCTATAAACGTGCTCTAGATTCAGTGCTTTCACAAAGTCTTAAAGGTACTGAAATTTGACGCTATTTAGATAAAAGTCTTTGAAGTATTGTATTTAACTTGCAGATAATTTGTACGCCTAATACATACTTTAAATAAGGAAATCATTTACACATTTGTAGTTTTGTTACTTCATTCCGTATTAATGTGTTGACGTACATTAGAGCCATCCAAGATGACTACAGCTGCAAGGCCCACATTTGAGCCGGCCCGAGGAGGCAGAGGTAAAGGAGAGGGAGACCTGAGTGCCCTGTCTAAGCAATACTCCAGCAGAGATCTCCCAGGACATACTAAGATCAAATACAGGTTAGACCACGTTTAATTTGTTATCAAAATGTTTAATTTACTGCCATACACACTGCTCATATATTATGGCAATGACCTTAAGCTGATTTTTCTTTGTTTTATAGGCAGCCCACACAGGATGCCCCAGAGGAGGTCCGCGCCCGTGACTTCCGCAGAGAGCTGGAGGAGAGGGAGCGCGTGGCTGTCCGTGATAAGACCAGGGAGAGGGGACCAAAAGGTTAGTTTGTGGTTGCTGCATATTTTTATCACACAAAGTTAAGGATATATGACTTTCAGGTTAAATTTGTGGAAAATGGAAATGTGCTTTAATGTGGAATGCACATCATGAAGGTTATAGTAATCTATGTTATATGGCATTTGTGAAGCATACTGTAATTTCACCTTTACATCAATTATTCCTAACTTACTCACTGATTGACCTGACCCAACTAATGATCTAATGATTATCTTATGTTATCTTGTATAGTAACTAGATTATAAAGCACTTATTCAGTCAATAAATGTATAATTTGGTCTCTTTTCTATTCTTCCAGAGCACACAACTTCTTCATCATCCTCCTCGTCATCTTCAAAGCGGCTGAGACTGGATCAAATCCCAGCAGCTAACCTGGATGCCGATGACCCTCTCACTGATGTAAGCCTAGTTTGTGTGTTGTAGTAGCTGATAGTGTTGTTAATAAATGTGATTATTGTATATATATTATTGTATCTATATTTAAAGTATCTTTGCTGCTGTTTCAGGACGATGAGGATGAGGACTCTGAGGAGGACAGTGATGACGATGACACTGCAGCACTTTTGGCTGAACTCGAGAAGATCAAGAAGGAGCGCGCTGAGGAGCAAGAACGCAAAGTAAGATCACATTAAAAATATATATAAAGTTTGAACATTGAAATTAATTATATTTGATTTAAAGGTGTTTTATTATTTATTATAATTATGTATTATTATTATCATTGTAGGAGCGAGAGCAAAAGGCCGAAGAGGAGAGGATCCGAATGGAAAACATCTTAAGTGGAAATCCTCTCATTAATTTAGCCGGACAACAGCAACAAGCCCCCCAGGCTCCAACCACATTCAAAGTCAAAAGGAGGTAAAAGAGCACTTATTTTCTGTCATGTTATAAAGAAATTTAAAAATGTAAATATTATATGAATCTTTATCAAATTTTCAGGTGGGATGATGATGTTGTATTCAAGAACTGCGCCAAAGGTGTAGACGAGGCTCGTAAAGAAAAACGATTTGTCAATGACACGCTGCGATCTGAGTTTCACAAGAAATTTATGGAGAAATATGTTAAATAAAGGACTTTTTGTTTTGTTTTTACTTTTAATTGAGAGACAGTGTAATAAAACACAATTGTAAAAGTACTGCTTATGTGAGGAGGAAGTTTTGTAAATACATGGTTCATTGTTTCGTTTCCAGTGTGATGTCTTTTTTTTTCTTTCATTTTAGGTTGAATAAACAAGTACTGGTGTTACATTTGTATTGTTTTAATGACTAAAGCAACAGTTGTACATGATTAAAGATAATTGGAAACAAGTGCAAGATGGGGTGAAACACTACTGTAAATTTAGGAAGATTTATTTTGCCCCAGAAATTGTATAGCAAATGGATTACTACACCAAAAGCAAGTTAAACCCAAACTCTCAAAGTCAATGAGAAAATAAAATAACAGTACAGATATAGTAAGTATTAAGAAAAATAGAAGAATAAAGTATGTAGGGTGGGGTTCAGGTAAGGGAAGTGCTTCCTCAGTGAAAATTGCCAACCGATAAATTCAAATCTTTTCAAATAGCAGTTTATGACCGTTTTGATTGGTCAGAGATTGATCATGTTGGCAGAGCAGCCCCTTGTTTGGGAGGTGGATGGAAAAATTGGGAAAAAAGGGCCTTGGCTATGACAGGGCACCAGGACATGGTTTAGATTAGAACAAGACTGTAGTACTTCTAAAAGATCTGTCCTAGAGAGTATTGCTCATTCAGAAACAGAAGTAGAATAGACTGGGAGACAATGAACAATGAAACTTGCCTTCTTTACTTCCTTCCTGACATTTAAACAACTCACAAAAAAACATTAGTCACTTTCCCTTTATATTTGTAGAAAACAAGTTGCTTAAACGAAACAAACAGTTTTGGGAGGCTTAATTCATGTTTATGTACACTTTGTGATCCAATTTACCTGCCTTCACCCTACATTGGTGTAGGGTGAAGGTGCATTGGTGGCTACTGTACATTGGGCTGCAAATCTAAAGAGATATAAATGTAGATCTACTGACTATGGTTATAATAAAAGCCATCAAAATACGGCAACATCTTGATAACAGTTCACAAATTCACATTATATGAACGTTATTATAGTAAAAATGGGAAGACAAAATATAGAAGGTAAAGTTTGTATTCAGCCTCTGTGGTCAGTAGGGGGCGCCGTGTCCAACAATGCCTCCTTGTTTGAGGGATTGGGAAGCTGCTGGGAAAAGATGGCAGCTCTCTTTTGTTTGTGCGGATTTACTGTACTTAGAGCGGGGTTTTAACTGAAGTTTTAGAGAATACACGGCTCTCTGACATGTATTAAGGATTACACATTTGGCTGAAGTAACTTTTGGAGCAGAAAAACATGGAGAAAAGTGCGAGTATTGACAGCTTGGGCTCGAAGCGCTCCTCCTCTAGACAGCACAGCGTTGATTCATTATCCAGGTAAAGCTAATCCCGTCACGACAACCAGACTTGGAGCCTTTTAACTGGGTATAAGTTTATAAAAGTTAGTTTGAAGACGGTTACATGTTGTTTGGGTAGTTTACGAGGCAGAATACAATGTGAATGTGGTGTTATTGAGTCCTACTACCACCCACAAGCAGTTCAATAATCCTGATAACAAGGAGTATTGACAGTAGCCTACTAGATGCAAATTAATATTTTTTTTTTCGATGCTAGATTATGTGTTATTATATGTTATAGCTGCATATATTCAACTTATCGAAATAAACTTGACCAAATTGTTTATGTGTGTTGATGAGGATTTCACCCATTTATTCATATCTATCTTAGGACTCATGATGTAGTCATAGAAACTGGAAAAGTCATGGAAAACTTGCAATTTCGAGGTTTTGGGAAAGTCAAGTTAAAAAGTCATAAAATTTCACCAAGTCAAACTTCACTTTCCTCTTACATGTCTTTCAGTCAGTTGTATTGTTTTAGTTTGGTACTTGAAAAAGTATACCACATTTATTATTGTTAATAAAATGACACCATTAGTACATTTAAACTTATTATTATATACAGTAATAGACTCATTTGCTCTAATTTGTCTCCAGCACCTCCACCTCCCGCTCTGACCGCTCGGCTCAGGTCAAAGCGCCTTCCGCCGTGTCAGAGTCCACCTCAACTGAGTTCTCTCCAGAGCTCCGGGTGAGTGTCTCTCAGTCTTTGGTGATTTGTCAAATAATTTAAAATAGTTATGTCTAAAGTATGATTTTCTTCCTGTTTGTATGAATCAGGTCAAACCAAAAGCCACTGCCAAGGTAGGCCCCCCAATATATGTTATAAACTATATTTTTTAAAGTGTTATAAATCTCATTATGATTTTTTTTTAGCAAGTGCCCAGAGAATCTGACAAACAGGATCCACAATTACTTCCAAATGAAACTGTGCAAGACGCAGGTAAGAAGACTTTTATGCTATAACCAATTCATTCATTGGTATAATATTAGACCTATCACTAACTTGTATCTTTGCCTGCTTTCTGTAGCTAAAGATGTTACCTACTTTTGTCCGTTCATGGGAGCCCAGAGAGGAACAGTGATTGTCACCAACTACAGACTGTTCTTTAAAAGCATGGACAGAGTATGTTGAGTGTTTATTATATTTATTTCAAACTTAGTTTACAATGTTAACAATTTTTATCTAGGAACCAGCTTTTGTGTTGGACCTTCCTCTTGGTGTGGTGAGTCGAGTGGAGAAGATTGGAAATGCGTCAACTCGTGGAGATGTGTCGTATGGGATTGTTTGCAAGGTGTGGCTGAAATATGTTTGTCAAAGGACACAAAGACTAATTTTAATACATATTTGACATTATTAAGACAGTAGAAAGTCTTTTGAATTGTTTTTTCCAAAGTTTTACTATGGAAAAAGGTCTACATGTTGTTACCAGGTCCTGCCCTCTTCACTTAAACTTGCTGTTTTTATCTGTGCAGGATATGCGTAATCTCCGATTTGCACACAAGCAGATGGACGACACTCTCAGGAAGTCGATTTTCGAAGTGATGATGAAGTTTGCGTTTCCTGTTTCCAATGGGCTGGTGAGTAACTTTAGCCACACAATGTTCCATAGTCCATGTATAAAATTAAAAATCACAACTATGGAAAATGCTCTTATACTTTAAATAGCAAATATTCGCCCTCCAATATGGACAAGTGTTTCCTGAAAATGGATGGAAGGTGTTTGATGCACTCGCTGAGTACAAAAGACAGGTATGGAATTATAACAACTTTTTTAACCATTCATTGCTTGTAAGTAACATATTAAATTGTGATTATGTTCAGGGTATACCCAATGAAAGCTGGCGAATAACAAAAGTAAATGATCACTATGAACTGTGTGACACCTATCCATCTACACTGGGGGTGCCTGTCAACATACCAGATGAGGAGGTCAGAAGGGTGGCTGCCTTCAGGGCTAAAGGCAGGATTCCTGTGAGTAACACTGGTATATACTTTACTACATGTTTTTGTGTTTGCTGCTAGTCATGCAAACATTATGTAATCTCTGTTTAGGTTTTGTCTTGGATCCATCCCGAGAGCCAGGCTACGATCACTCGTTGCAGTCAGCCCATGGTCGGAGTCAATGGCAAACGCAGTAAAGAAGATGAGAAGTACCTCCAAGCCATTATGGACGCTAACGCTCAGTCTCACAAGCTCTTCATTTTTGACGCTAGGCCAAGTGTCAACGCTGCTGCCAACAAGGTTTGTGTAATGAATTTAAAAACTCTCAAGACTGTACTGATTTATCTCACAGATGATTATCTACATTTTTGCTTTTCGTATCTTTACTGCTGTAAGCTCACTGATTTAGACATAAATTACGTTGTAGTTACATCAAAGTGACAAGAAGTTTTTCCCTGTGCAGATGAAAGGCGGTGGATATGAAAGTGAGGATGCTTACCAGAATGCTGAGCTTGTGTTTTTAGATATTCACAATATTCACGTCATGAGAGAGTCACTTCGCAAACTTAAGGATGTGGTGTATCCCAATATTGAAGATTCCCACTGGCTTTCCAACTTAGAGTCCACGCACTGGCTAGAACACATTAAGGTAAAAAATAACCCCTCTAAGGCATTTGTTATTTCAGTTTTCTACACTAAATGGGATGTAACGCTTCCTCAGGAACTGGTTAAAAATCGAATTAAAAGAGTAAAAATCGAAATCACAATGCAAAAAAATTGCATAGTGGTCACCAGTAGATATAGAAACCTCCACCAGGCTCATATGTTTAATGCAAGACTATATAATCTTTACTGCATCTTTACATCCCTTGCAAACTTTAAAATTCTTAAATGGTATATTCAGTGTAAGTGCATACATTTTTTCCTTGTCTCTTGTAGCTGATAATGGCTGGAGCACTAAGGATTGCAGACAAAGTAGAGTCTGGTAAAACGTCAGTGGTGGTTCACTGCAGCGATGGTTGGGACCGCACTGGCCAGCTCACATCTTTGGCAATGCTAATGCTCGACGGCTATTACCGCACCATTCGAGGGTTTGAGGTGCTGCTTGAGAAAGAGTGGCTGAGTTTTGGTCATCGTTTCCAGACGGTAAACGGTTTCACAAAAGCTTTTTTTTTTGTTTTGTTACTCAATAACTTATTTACGGATTCAAGGATAATGTTTGTTCTTCTTTGTATCTTCAGCGTATTGGTCATGGGGATAAAAACCACACTGATGCAGACCGCTCACCTGTTTTCATTCAGTTCATTGACTGTGTCTGGCAGCTGACCCGACAGGTATGCACATAATAGATCAAATAAATATAATGTTTGGGATTGTGACCAGTTGTGCTTGTATTTTTTTGGATCTTAGTTTCCTGCTGCCTTTGAGTTTAATGAATATTTTCTGGTAACCATCTTGGATCATCTGTATAGCTGCCTATTTGGTACATTTCTGTGCAACAGTGAACAGCAGAGGATGAAGGAGGTAAGAACTAAACATAAAACTAATGTGAAACTTATCTTATATAGTATACTAATTTATTTTATTTTGTCAGGAAATTCCCAAGAGAACAGTGTCACTGTGGTCATATGTCAACAGCCAACTGGATGACTTTAGCAACCCACTTTATGTCAACTACTCAAACCATGTGCTGTTCCCTGTTGTCAGCCTGCGCCACCTGGAGCTGTGGGTGGGTTACTACATCCGCTGGAACCCTCGCATGAGACCTCAGGTACAGTATATGTCTGAGAAGACTACTCAAAGCTAGTTTCTCTGTATGTACAGAGCATACAGAAAGTCAGAAAGCTATAGTTATAGTTAGATTTGGCCACCATTTAATCTGCTAGATTCTTCATAAATTGAAATTGAACCTGAACTAGATGTTTTGTTAATTAAGAAGGTATCAAAAATTTCATAATTGAGTGGTGTGTATGACAAAGATTACAATATACACTTTATTCAAGTAAGAAAAAGTGTTAAAAAGTGTGAAGACAATGTGGGCAAAATGTGACATATGCATCAAACACAGCAGCTCTGTCTAGTACACAGGAGTGGACAAGTTAGTTTCTGAAATTAGCTAAATGTAACTTTATGGGTCTGTCTGTACAGGAACCAGTCCACCAGCGTTATAAGGAGTTATTGGCAAAGCGCGCTGAGCTCCAGAAGAGAGTGGAGGACCTTCAGCGAGAAGTCAGTAATCGTTCTGCGTCATCTTCGTCTGATCGAGCCGGTTCTCCCACACGCTCCATCACCCCTGTCCAGACGTTTGTTTGACCTAGCCCTTAGTCTCAGTACTGCACATGTAGAAAGTGCCACATAAGGTTTTCTTCAACATCTGGCACCGGTAAGGGTCTGTTTGCCAAGCTGCCTTTGTTGCACTGCATTAGCACAGCACTAAGACAGATGAGTTTTGTAGCCTGCCGTTTGCAACAGGACTGAACCTGCCTCAGACCTCAGAGCAATATCGAACTTTTTTACAGCAGTTACAGTCAATCAGCCATAATAGATCAGTTTTACATCTTGACTGACCAAAATCCTGTGTTAGTTTGAAGTACCCAACATTATTGCTTTAGTAACTACTACTATTATGCCTTCTGAAACACCCATTCATTCATCTACACTGCAAAAAATGTAAATGCTATATATTTATATTGTCTAAGCAACATTTAGCAGTGTTTGAAGCTAAATAGTCAACTAAATGTTTAAGGGCTTTAGCTCTCTAAAATAGTTCTCATACACGGTGCTTTATATAATTGTGACCAAATAGAGTCTGCTTGGTGCCTGACATTCCTTTTGTTGAGTTTTTGACTTATTTTTCTAACTTGGTAACACTATTTATTAATAGTTTTAAGATGTTCTATGTTGCACAGAATAGGTAATAGTTTCTGTACTATTCAATACAGCAAGTGTAATTTACATTTTTTTTTTCTTAACAGTTTATTGAATGTGAATAACTAGCTGTGCCTTGAAAACACTGGGTGCAGTTTGGAAATGCTAGGCCTAGGAGCAAGTTTTCCCGTGTTTTTTTCTTCTTCTTTCAAATTGACCCAAATGTATTTGCTTATGCTATTGGCAAACAGCAGCCAATTTCTATTAGTGGGATAATAATAATTGCATTTAAATTGAATTATAGTGTTTACTGATTTGTAAAGTGAAAAGGGGAGTGACTCCTTTCACAGTTGTATAATTTGATTTAAATGTAAAATTATAGTTCAAAGACAGAAATATGGAAATTGTAATTCAGTTGTATAAAACAATTAATAAATGCTCTGTAATAATGGGTAATGTACACAGTGTGACAGCTTTTTGACAACTTATTTACTAACAAACACATAGCCTATTAATTTTGAGTTTTGCCTACAAGGAAACAGATTATTACTACTTAATTATTATTATTACTTAATAATAAGTCCCAGTCAGATTTTTCTGCAAGTGATCACCAAAGTCTATGCTTTGTTTACAAACATTTCGCTGTAAACCAAAGCTGTGATTGGCTCACTCGGTTTAAACCGAGAGTCCCGCGGAGAGCCGCAGTATCGCGATACTTGTTTGTTTTTTATGGAGAGCGTCGGTCACTTCCGGTTACATGACGACGACGGCGTTGATACAAAAAGAGAGAAGGAAAACAGGAAAATACCATTCTTGGCGAGAATAGTGGAAACTTATTTAAATCGGAGGCCTCTTTGTTATTTAATACTGAGTATGGCTGTAAACTAACCATACGTGCCCAGTTAGTTCAGTAGGACAGCGTAAAATGCGGTAGAGGTCACAGATATTTGGAGTTTATTGTTCTTCGGCTGCTCAGCTATTTCTGTACAACCCTCCGCCGCTTAGCCGAGCGAGCTAAAGCAAGCTAACGTTAACGCTGGATGCCAACACTGAGCTAGTTTTAGTTCTCGATTAGCCAGGGCCCAGAAGGGAAACAGCGTCGTTAATCCGTTCAGTTTGCATCTGGACTCGGCTAACCTATTTGAGCTCAGTGACATTAGTTTGGTAAGGATGGCTACGTCGGCTCTCTACGCCTGTACAAAGTGTAACCAACGGTACCCGTTTGAGGAGCTCTCTCAAGGCCAGCAGCTGTGCAAGGTTTGGGACTATGTTTATGTTTGTACTCAACCACTGATTATTTAAATCACGATCACTAAATCAAGGCTTTCGTGTTTTCTCTGATTTTTGTTGGGTGTGCTAGCGGGAGCCTTATGTAATAGTCAGTTGTTGCCCTTACTACATTTCACTCTGCTGTGTTTATATATTATCACACATGTCAACAACTTAATTGTGCAACACCTTATTACATTTAATTATGTTGATTATACAAAGCAAAGCTAGTTCTATGTTTTATTATTGGACATTGTTCCCCCTATACAACCTGTTGCAATTGTGTAGTGTGAAAAAAAAGTTCAATCTTGGTGTTTACAAGGTAGTAAAGTAAACTATCCATCACTGTCAAATATGTTTTCTAGGAACCCTACCATGTTCTTAGTGTATGTGTGTAGAGAAATTAAATATCTGTTTTAACTGTGCAGTATGTCACTAAAGTTACTTATTTTCTAACTATAACAAAAATCTAATTGTTATTTTGTCTTCACAGGAGTGCCGCATTGCGCATCCAATTGTCAAGTGTACATACTGCAGATCTGAGTTTCAACAAGAAAGGTGAGAATTAATGTGTGATGGATTTTGACTTTTTACTCAACGGAATTACTTTCATTTCATGCTTGTTATTTTTCCAAAGTGTTAATGACTGTTTTTTTTTCAGCAAAACAAATACAATCTGCAAGAAATGTGCTCAGAATGTCAAACAGTTTGGAACAGTAAGTTACTTAAGTTAGGTTTGAGAAAGAATCAGCTTTTCTATATTTACTTTACTATGTTTTTTCACCCACATTTTCTTTGTCTTTGCAGCCCAAACCCTGCCAGTACTGTAATATTATTGCAGCCTTTATTGGGACCAAATGTCAGAGATGTACAAACTCAGAGAAGAAATATGGACCCCCTCAAACTTGTGAGCAGTGCAAACAACAGTGTGCTTTTGACCGTAAAGAGGAAGGCAGGAGAAAGGTACTTGTCCCGTTAAACTGTTTTATTTAACAGCAAATGCATTGAGTTTGTGCAGTAAAAACGTTTGTGGTCCTGGTGTGTTACAGGTGGATGGGAAGCTGCTCTGTTGGCTGTGTACTCTGTCGTATCGACGCGTCCTGCAGAAAACTAAGGAGCAAAGGAAAGGCTTTGGCTCCAACTCCTCGTCCCTCAACGAGAAAGACCACCACTCGAGATCACACCATCACCACCATCATCACCAACACAGACACAGCAGCTCTCACCACAAGTATGTGTATTTTATCTTTCACTGTTTTTTACCCTACATTCCTCCTATACCTTTACAACTACATGTGTACTAACAGTGCACTTTCCCTACTCAGACTGAGTGGGAGTTTGAGCCCTGAACAGGAGCAGGGACTGTGGAAGCAGAGGTAAAATTTACATTTCACATGTCAATCATCAACAGTAAATAAAAGTAAATGAAAAAGATTACATTGTCTCCGAGCAAACAATTTAATGCGCGGACTTGGCTTATATATTCTACTATAAAGCTGAATTTAGATGATCTGGTTTTTCACTGATGAAAAATTTAAACTGATTTGAGGTAAATTTGCAAACCTTAAGCCGTCGTCTTGTGTGTGTCTTTAGATTTCACACATGCAAATAGATTCATGCAGTATTTGTGTTCATACATCTGTGGGGGGTGTGCAGTTGAGGGTGTGATTCTTAATTTGTGCATTCATTTACAGCACAAAGCGGAAATGCCGGTGTACAGACTCCTTTGTGGTGACAGTAGTAATAATGCCATGTGAGCATCAGGTCTTCATGTCTTTTGTCTCTGCATCAGAGCTGGTTTATGTCCATACATACAGAAACATACAGAAAGATCAACTGCCCACTAACCACCCAAGTATTTTTTTTTTTTTTTTTTTTTTTGTATATATTGATCCTATTAAAAGTCATTTTTGTCTTTGCAGCCATAAATCGTCTTCAATTCAAAAGGAGACTCCAAAGAAGAAACCAAAGCTTGAGCTGAAGCCATCTAATGGGGACAGGTAAGAGTTTATTCACTTGTTTGTTTGTCTTATGTTTGTTGCTTCAGTTAACACTCATTTTATTTGCTTCTTTTAACAGCAGTTCAATCACTCAGTCCATGGATTCTGGTGGAACAGACAACTTCATTCTCATCAGCCAGCTCAAAGAAGAGGTGATGTCGCTCAAGAGACTTCTGCAGCAAAGGGATCAGACTATACTTGAAAAAGACAGAAAGGCAAGCCATGCTTTTGCACACCTCTGTTTAATCCAAGTAAATTCACTGTTATAATTATGTCATATTCTTCTCACTAAAGCTTACAGAGCTCAAAGCTGACTTTCAGTATCAGGAGTCTAATATGAGGGTCAAAATGAACCAAATGGAGAAGTCACACAAAGAGTCAATGGAACAACAGCAGGTAATACCACACATTATTGACAAATTCCGACATTTTAAACATTTACATTTTAGTGAATTAACCTTTTCTTACTTGTACTATTAAAGTAAGCTCCTGTGAATTGTTTGTTCTTGTTATTTTCTTTATTAGGCCAAAAACAGAGAGCTGATGAAGCAGGTTGCAGCCCTTTCAAAAGGAAAAAAGTTTGACCGAACGGGGAGTTCTCTGCTGTTGCCCTAACACCTGGTGGGCCAGTGGTCAACTGCACAGAGTGGCTTCATTGTTTTAACTTTGAAGGTCTTTTCTGTGTTTCTTACTGTTGTTCATTTGGTAAAACCATGTTGTACATGGATAATCAAATGATGAATCCAATATCAAATGTCAACATATTTTAGATATTGTATGGTGAGTTTTCCACTGGATTGCGGAATGCAACTTACTAGAATGGGAGGACTGAGCCCTCTTTTAACACTGCCGGGCCAAAAATGCATGATTTGCAAATGTGGATGGCATTCTGTCAACTCCATGTATCCACTTAATTTTTATGGATGTCAGGCAACTTTATTTATTCAAATGTATTTCTTAGCTTTTTTATTTCTTCCCAACCTACTAAGAGAAAATTCCATATTTTGGGGAGCTCCTCAATAGTCATTAGTTATATTTTTCTAAACGGGACATGATTGTGAAAGACAAGGTGTTGTAAACTGAGAATTGGTGTGACTTGTCTATGTATGCAGATGTGGGTGCGCAGTGAACTGCTGCGCAGTAGAAGACACTCAACATAACCAATGGAGATTTACAATGGCTGTCAGAGACAAACTCTGGCTGCCTCTTTTCACTGTGTGACAGCTGTAGTGCATTGCAGTTTCTCTTAGTGGAACGATTGTCATACTGCATGATTTTACTGCCAGACACCGGTTGGCATTGTGGTCAAACCTTTTTACTTGTTTTCCTTTTTTATTTAGTTTAAAAAAAAAAAAAATCATGTGTAAATGTATTACTGGGGTCAGCCATTGTGTTAAACTATTGCTTGTAACTGTTTTAGTGAATAAAGTAAGTGTATGGTAAGGCCAGTTGAATTTAACATGTCTGTAGAAAATGCTTTTAAAGGCTCAAACCTTCACCTTACAGTACATTATTGGGCTGGTTTCATACAGTGGCGTCCAGGATCACTTTTGTACTCTTTTCCAAACCAGGTGTTTTACAAACTAATAAAAAAACTGGCTAAAAGTTTGTTTTGTCAATTTATGGACATTTATGTATTTTTTGTAGCAAAAATATAATTCATTACAGTCCAAATAAATGTTTCTAAAGCATATGTAACAAAAATATTAAGTAGTACAATGAGGATAATACTGGGATATGGTTATTTACATTAAATGGTCATTTATTTAGAATACTGATGTTTTTAAACTAAATTGGGTACATTTATTTTTATTTACTTAACTACCTAAAGTATATAATTTAAAGTGAAATGATTTTGAGCAATCTGTAGGATGTATAATTAAAATCTTATGCAAAGATAATGCCTCATGGCCCGCTTTTGGAGAGACTTTTTTTACGTTTCACGCAGTACATCCGGGTCATTTGGTGTTTTTTTTGGTGCTGCTGCAGAGATAGGCATAGCGCACAAAATAAAAAATACAACTTATATATCTGGCTTTGTTAAAGGAGAAAATCACAGGTATGTTTATGCATTTTTTCGGACACAATAGAACCACTACGCCCTCGATTATTGTTGAAATCAAAATCCATGCGTTAGGTTGGAAAGCTACTAGCATTCTGTAACTTGTTTGTAGCTTGACTGTAGCTAACATGGATGTATTACAGCATATAGCTAACGGCTAGCTCTATATAGCATTTCTGCCATATAACAAAACTTCCATTTCTGTTTTGTGTGAAAGGTGTTTTGTCAGATTTTCTTTTTTCATTTGCGTGTTTGTATGTTTTAGCCACTCGTTTTAAGTTAGCGTAAGTTAGCTTCGACCTGTGTTGTTGCTAGCAGGGTTTTGCAACTACTGCTATGTGCATCCTATGTGCTCCCTGCTTTATAAGAGGTAGCAGTTATTAACTTTGAGCTTATTGTATTGCATCTGTCTTTTCTTTCTGCAGGATGTCGGACTCAGACAGTGATGAGGACCAGGATCGCCCTTTTTCTATCACAGGCTTCCTTTTTGGAAACATAAACGAAGATGGGCAGTTGGAGGACGACAGTGTTTTGGACAATGTAGGTGACCACAAACTTTACACAATTAAGCTTCAGCCCCACACAACAACATGACTTTCTTTAAACGCACCATTAATACTTGTTTATTCTTTGTTCAATATCTATTCTTTACAGGAGTCCAAGAAACATCTGGCTGGTTTGGGTAGTCTTGGCCTAGGATCACTCATCACAGAGATAACTGCTAATGAAGAGGACAGTCCAGAGGAATGTAAAGACTCTACTCCTGTTGATGCAGAGGGTGAGCACTAAACCATGTTAAGCTTTGGTTAAGTAAAAAATAAGTTGCTTTTTTACATTTTAAACATATGATGAACTATAGGTTGGGTGAAAAGCACTGATGATGCAGTTGATTACTCTGACATCAGTGAAGTTGCCGAAGATGAGACAAAGAAGTATCGCCAGGCCATGGGCTCACTGCAGCCTAGTAAGAAGTCGGGTAATTAAAGTTAAATGAATATTGTTGAAATTAAAATTGTGTGTCTGATGTAATTTTGACTAAATGTTGCTTTTAAGATGATGAGGATGACTATGATGCAGACTGTGAAGATATTGACTCTAAGCTGATGCCACCTCCGCCTCCACCAAGTCTTACTACAGGTGTTAAAAAAGAGGAACCTGCACTGAGCGCCACTGGTATGGCAATACAACATATGGATTATTAAGTTAATTAAAATTTTCCATCCATTTTCTGGTATACTTAGTCCTATGACATCCTATATCATTAATTAAAAAAAATATAAAACCTCAAGCACATGAAGTTAATATTTTGTTTTCGCAGTGGCAGAGGAGGGTGATGGAATTATATTACCATCCATTATTGCACCATCTTCCACTGGAGACAAGGTGGACTTCAGTAGCTCTTCAGATTCAGAATCGGAAACTGATCGTCCCACACAGTCCATGGGCTCTAAAGGCCCCCCAGACAGTCTCACCCTTCCTTTGGCTGGAATTATGCAGAAAGATGCTGCTAAGGCTCTGCCAAGCGTGACACAGCTGTTTCCTGAGTTTAGGCCTGGAAGGGTACAAGCATTTCAAGTATCTATGTTTAAACACCTGTACATAAATAAGTCCCAAAAAATAATAATATATCTTAAATGTCCTACCAGGTTCTAAGGTTCTTACGACTATTTGGTCCTGGTAAAAACATGCCATCTGTTTGGAGAAGTGCTCGGAGGAAGAAGAAGCGAAAGCACAGGGACCATCAGCCCGGGACACCTCCACCTGAAGGAGAAACCACAGAGCAGGGCCCAGAGAAGAAGTCTGGATGGGATTATGAGTATGCACCAGCTCCACCACCTGAGCAGTGTCTCTCTGATGATGAGGTACATCCTTCATACAGTTTATTTCTTTTTCTTTATTCTCTTTGATGAGAATGTCAATATAGTCTTACTGGCTACTTTATTAAGGAAGACTATTTACTTGAATCCTGAAAGCCTATTACATCAAGTAAATGAACATAGTTGTAGAATAGGTGTACTGAGACTTTCACATACTGTACTCAACCATGTCTAAGGTTTAGGTCTGCACTTGACTATCTCTTATCATGAAAGATAATGAACACAAGGAAGGTCAGCTACAGCAGTCTATGGGTTGGAGCTAAAATTCAAGATCTACCCCATTGCCCCTGGATTTTTTTTAAATCAAAACCTTTGCTTTCCAGATTACAATGATGGCCCCTGTAGAATCCAAGTTCTCACAGACTTGTGGAGATGGAGACAAAGAAACAGAGTCTCGCCCAAAAGTGGCAGAATGGAGATATGGTCCTGCTCAGCTTTGGTATGACATGATGGGCATCTCTGAAGATGGAAGCAACTTCAGCTATGGCTTCAAAATAAAAGAGAAAACAAGTGAAGAGGAGTCGCAAGAGACACCTCAAGAGATTACAGAAACCGTTATAGTGGTATGCAAATTCTGAAATAAATATAGCATACTAAAGAAATATGTAATATGTAAAATGCTTTGGTGGATCTGTTAACTTTCTTCTAGCCTCATGAACTACAGGAAGATGAAGACGAAGAGGGTGGTGAAAAAGAGAGAACAGCTTTGGAGAATGAACTGTTCCTGATGGTCACTCAGCTGCAGTGGGAGGATGATATTATTTGGAATGGGGAGGATGTAAAGCACAAGGGGACCAAGACCCAAAGAGCCAGTCTGGCAGGATGGCTCCCTTCAAGCATGACCCGCAATGCCAATGCTTACAATGCCCAACAGGGTTAGCAAAATTTGGGAATCCACTATTTTTGTAACTAGTTTAAAATTATATATAGAAAAATCATAATTATTTTTGATCCAACAGGTCTTACAAGAAGTAACTCCCAGCTTGTGCCACCTCCAATGCCTCCTACGCCAAAAATTATCCCTAGCTCTAAACGGGACAAAAACAGCCACGATCATCAAGGTAATAGTTATATTTCAAGTCCCAGTGTCACTTGTTTGAGTTGTGCTTGAGATTTATTTGTTCCTCAATAGCATCTCAAGAAGAAGATAATTCGTGGTATTCCATATTTCCGATTGACAATGAGGAGCTGGTTTATGGACGATGGGAAGACAACATTATTTGGGACGACCAGGAGATGGATTACCTGCTCACACCACCAGTTCTCACTCTGGATCCAAATGATGAGAACATTATACTAGGTAATCTTAAAACTGTACTATGTAAATACATATCACAATGATTGCTGATTGATTGGCACAGTCTTTCTAAAAAAATTTTCTTAACTTTTAGCAAAGTTAGGTTAATTCCTGCAGGTTTTTTCCCATTCCATCTAAATTGTTTTGTTGTGTAGAAATTCCTGATGAGAAAGAGGAAATCACATCCCACTCACCATCAAAAGAAAGCAAGAAGGAAAACGCAATCAAGAAAAGTCGTATCCTGCTGGGCAAGACAGGAGTCATAAAGGATGAGCCACAGCAGGTACATCTGATTTGAAAAAGAGAACGAATTTTGCAAATTGTGTCAAATTACACTTTTATTTACAAACTAATCCTGAGATAGAACTAGAGTATTATTAGTTTCTAAAATAGTAATTCATAAATGTTCCATCTTTTTCACAGAACATGTCCCAGCCCGAGATTAAGGATCCATGGAACCTCTCCAATGATGAGTTTTACTATCCCAAGCAGCAGGGGCTCAGGGGGACTTTTGGTGGCAACATTATTCAAGTGAGTAAACCTTCTTTTAGTAATAAGCAATAATGTTATCATGAAAAATAATAAAATGGCTTGTGTATTTTGATTAGCACTCTATCCCAGCCTTGGAGTTGAGACAGCCCTTCTTCCCGACTCATATGGGACCCATGAAGCTAAGACAGTTTCATCGACCTGCTTTGAAAAAATACTCCTTTGGTGCTTTGGCTCAACCAGGCCCACATCCGGTTCAGCCACTGCTCAAACACATCAAGAAGAAGGCTAAGGTTAAGATCTAGTCTTGTATGTTGTTTGCTGAATTGCATAATGTGTATTAATAGACAATGCTTTATATTTTTTGCACAGATGAGAGAGCAAGAGAGGCAGGCAGCAGGAGGTGGTGATATGTTCTTTATGCGAACGCCTCAAGATTTAACCGGCAAAGACGGAGATGTGATTTTGGCAGAGTACAGTGAAGAATACGCACCACTGATCATGCAAGTTGGAATGGCTACTAAGATCAAGAACTACTACAAACGAGTGTGTATTTTTGAACCAAAAATTACCTAATAGTTAACGTTAGTGTTGTCGGTTGTGGAAAAGCTCTGTTGAATTACACAACTATTCTTTCAATTTAGAAACCTGGTAAGGATCCAGGAGCACCAGACTGTAAATATGGAGAAACCGTTTACTGCCACACGTCACCTTTCCTTGGATCCCTGCATCCTGGACAGCTGCTGCCGGTTGGTTGATTAGTCAAAATGATTGCACCTTTTGTGTTGACAGATGGCAAACTTATGTCTTCATGCTTTTTCTTTTAGGCATTTGAGAACAATCTTTTCCGTGCCCCAATTTACCTTCACAAAATGCCAGAGACAGATTTCTTGGTTTTGCGAACGCGACATGGTTACTACATCCGAGAGATTGTGGACATCTTTGTGGTTGGTCAGGAGTGTCCGCTGTACGAGGTCCCGGGACCCAACTCCAAAAGAGCAAATACCCACATTAGAGACTTTTTACAGGTACAGTATGTCGCAAACAAACCCTAAAAACTAAATGATTTGCTGAATTATTTATGTGTCTGTTTTTGGTAGGTCTTCATTTATAGGTTGTTCTGGAAAAGTAAAGATCGACCCAGAAGGATACGAATGGAGGACATCAAGAAAGCCTTTCCTTCACACTCCGAAAGCAGCATCAGAAAACGTTTAAAGCTTTGTGCTGACTTTAAACGTACAGGTATAAAAGAGCCCTGGTTAACATTACTATAATTTACCCGACTAACAGATACAGTTGTTCACTTGGTATCAGGGAAATGTTGAGGTTAAAGCTGTTTGAGCTACGCAGTGTGTGTCCTGAATTGACAGGCAGGAATCTGAGAAGGGAAAGGGCTTTTTACCGCTTCTATGGATATAACCCTGAAGGTAAGCAGCAGGAAGGGTAGTACAGTACATAGGGTAAAATGATGTTACAATGAAATAAAGCAGTTTAATTCAGTGAAGTGGTGTTTAGGGAGGGAAATTGTTTAAAAGTAGTCTAAAATGTCATTGTGATGCCAGGGATGGACTCCAACTGGTGGGTGCTGAAGCCAGACTTCAGATTACCAACAGAAGAAGAGATCAGAGCCATGGTGTCTCCTGAACAGTGCTGTGCCTACTACAGTATGTTGGTGGCAGAACAGAGACTGAAGGTAACACTGTCTCTCTTTTAATCTGAATGAACACAATTAAAAGTTAGATAAGTCAGTGATCCTTTAAAACTTGTGTGTTTTTGTAGGATGCTGGATATGGGGAGAAATCCTTCTTTGCCCCAGAAGAAGAGAATGAAGAGGACTTTCAAATGAAAATTGATGATGAGGTATTGAGGTTTTCTAATTACAAACTTTAATTTGATTGAAAGACGTTTCTTAGCCAAATGTTTTGTGTTTTTAGGTCCGGACAGCTCCTTGGAACACCACCAGAGCCTTCATTTCAGCCATGAAGGGCAAATGTCTGTTGGATGTCTCTGGTGTGGCTGACCCCACCGGCTGCGGAGAGGGTTTCTCTTATGTCAAAGTGCCCAACAAGCCCACTCAACAGAAGGTTTGTCTGAAGTTTATTGACTTTGCTATACTGTATTACTTTATGGATAATTGACTACATTTACTGTGTTTCTCTAGGATGACAAAGAACCACAACCTGCGAAGAAGACTGTCACAGGAACTGATGCTGATCTGAGGAGACTTTCTCTAAAAAATGCCAAACAACTTCTGCGCAAGTTTGGTGTACCAGAGGAAGAAGTAAGAGTTTAAGTTGTCTGGTTTTATCATTTAAAAATGGATGAGAACAGCTTGTGCTTCATTGACTGTTTGTGTCTGCTTTAGATCAAGAAGCTGTCTCGATGGGAGGTGATTGATGTAGTCAGAACCATGTCCACAGAACAGGCACGTTCAGGAGAAGGGCCAATGAGCAAGTTCGCCCGAGGCTCGCGTTTCTCTGTCGCTGAGCATCAAGAGCGCTACAAGGAGGAGTGTCAGAGGATCTTTGACCTGCAAAACAAGTGAGATTTTATTTTATACAGTAGCTATTTTGTATCACAGATTTAGACACCTATTAACTTTATTTTCTAAATCACTTCAGAGTTTTGGAGTCTACAGAAGTGCTGTCCACAGACACAGACAGCAGCTCGGCGGAGGACAGTGACTTTGAGGAGATGGGGAAGAACATTGAAAACATGCTGCAGAACAAAAAGACCAGCTCACAGCTTTCCCGAGAGCGAGAGGAGCAGGAGAGGAAGGAGCTACAGAGGATGCTCATGGGAGAGGAGAGTGACAACAAGGGCCGCAAAGAGAGAAGGAAGGGTTTATGTAAGTTACCATTAAGGACACAACTACAGCTCATCAGTGTTTTATTATTTATTTGTCTAACCTAATACTTCTTCTTCCTATGTGTTTTAGCAAGCGCTTTGTCCACCAGCTCACACAAGGATGATGACACTTGTTCGGTCACCAGTCTTAACTCATCCTCCGGGCGCCGGCTCAAGATCTACCGCACGTTCAGAGACGAAGATGGCAAAGAGTATGTCCGCTGTGAAACTGTACGCAAGGCTTCTGTCATTGATGCATACCTAAGGATCAGAACCACTAAAGATGATGACTTCATGTGAGTATTTGAAGTTTTAGATTTTAAGTTGAGAGAAACAAGACAATAATAAGTTTTATATTTTTTGCAGTCGAAAGTTTGCTCTCTTTGACGAGCAGCACAGAGAGGAGATGAGGAAGGAGCGTCGCCGGATCCAGGAGCAGCTGCGGAGACTGAAGAGAAACCAAGAGAAGGACAAGATCAAGGGTCCTCCAGAGAAGAAGGCCAAAAAGGCCAAGGAGAGGCCGGACCTCAAGGTAAAAGTAAGCTTGCTGACTTAATACTATTCTTTTTCACTATCCCTCTTTCTTTACTTTGAACTCGCTGCATGCTCGCTCTCACTATTGCAATATTTTCACAGGCACAATGTTGTTCGTGTTCCTTAATGTCTCCCTCTCTTCCCTAGCTAAAGTGCGGTGCATGTGGAGCTATCGGGCACATGAGGACTAACAAGTTCTGCCCGTTGTACTATCAAACCAACGCACCTCCGTCTAACCCTGTGGCGATGACAGAGGAGCAGGAGGAGGAACTGGAGAAGACAGTTATCCACAATGACAACGAGGAGCTCATCAAAGTGGAGGGAACCAAGATCGTCCTGGGCAAACAGCTGATTGAGAGGTAACGCAATAATGCAGTCTTCAGAACAGATTTGACATCTTTAAAATATATCATAATAACTTCTTTTGCCTTTGCAGCGCTGACGAGGTGCGTAGGAAATCTTTGGTGCTGAAGTTCCCCAAACAACAGCTCCCAGCAAAGAAGAAGAGACGTGTTGGCAGCGCTGTGCATTGTGACTATCTAAATGTAAGTGAAGAAGATTTAAGTGTGTACTATGTTGTCATAAAGTGTTCAGACTTGTATACTGTTTTTATATTGACAGAAGCCACACAAGTCTATCCACCGCAGACGCACTGACCCCATGGTGACTCTGTCCTCGGTGCTGGAGAGCATCATTAATGACATGAGGGATCATCCAAACGTAAGAACTGTCAAGCTTTAAATTTGAAGTTAAAATCATTGTTTTTATCTAAAGCAACACAATTAGTACTAAACCAGGACTATATCTTGAACTAAATTAGATCCAAACAAGAGACCAGGACTGAAATTAGTACTACACCAAGACTAAACTACAAAAAATAGGACTAAACCAGATCTGTCTAAATCAGGACCAAATGTAGAGGACTCAATTGGGTCTAACCAAGTCTAAACCAGGCAAAACACTCCCAAAGTGGTTACCAAATTTGGAAATGTTACCTAGTTTTGCTTTAATTTGATAATTCAGTTTGATTCATGTTTATGTTCTACAGACATACCCCTTCCACACACCTGTAAATGCAAAGGTTGTGAAAGACTACTACAAGATCATCACTCGCCCAATGGACCTGCAGACACTGAGAGAGAATGTCCGAAAGCGATTGTACCCGTCTAGAGAAGAGTTTAGAGAGGCTGTTGAGCTTATAGTCAAAAACAGTGCCACCTACAATGGTAAGACTATGTTTTGTTATTCTCATGCATACTGCTGATATTTAATTTATGCTCATATTTGTATAATATTTTAATAATAGGGGCAAAGCATCCAATTACACAGGTGGCGCAGTCTATGTTGGACTTGTGTGATGCAAAACTCAAAGAGGTTAGTACAATAAAAGCAGGTAGACAAATCAGTATGTTTATAAATAGACTATATTAAATGATTGTGTGTCTTGTGTCTATGCAGAAGGAGGACAGGCTGGTGAGGCTGGAAAAAGCCATTAACCCACTGTTGGACGATGATGATCAAGTTGCTTTCTCCTTTATACTCGACAACATTGTGACTCAGAAGATGATGGCTGTTCCTGATGTGAGTCATGTTTCAAAGCGACTTTTGTTTTACTAATTTCTTAAATGAGGTCAAATGTTATTAAAATATCAAGGACATCTTACATTATGCTGATGAACTACTGTATCTTATTTGTACTCTGCAGTCCTGGCCGTTCCATCATCCTGTCAACAAGAAGTTTGTGCCAGATTACCACAAGGTCATAGCAAACCCCATGGACCTGGAGACTGTCCGCAAGGTGGGGGATCACACATGCACCTATTTATATGTTAGAAACAAAAACATATATTTTTTATAAATATTTACATATTCTTTGTTTCAGAACATCTCTAAACACAAGTACCAGAACAGAGAGGTGTTCCTTTCAGATATCAGTCTCATCTACAACAACAGCATCAAGTACAATGGTAAAAGTATTTTTTATCATTAGAGATAATTTAGAGGTGTGGACAATGTGATAATGTTTTTTTTTACAGGTCCAGACAGTCCCTACACCAAGACAGCTCTGGAAATAGTCAATGTGTGCAAACAGACCTTGGCAGATGTATGTATGATGTAATTACCATATTATTGTCTATTCTGTTCCAATATTTAGTGTATAATAAATTATTTGTTCCAACAGTATGATGAGCACTTGACACAGTTGGAGAAGGACATTTCCACTGCTAAAGAGGCAGCTCTGGATGCAGCAGACTTGGAGTGCCTGGACCCAATGACCCCTGGGCCCTACACCCCACAGGTACATCTATTTATAGCCCAATATCTCTCCAAAACACTACAATACTTCACACCACACCTAAGTGGATAGTGTCAAAGTCAAGGCCTCATTAGGTATCCAATTATGATCATCTAAGTCTTACTTCAAACTGGCATGCTTGATATATGGAGGATATCTCAGTTTATTCAAGTAATCTATCTGTTTCCTTCATTCCCCCAAAAATCCTGTAACAAAACACAAATATTTGGTAATGCCTAATAACCTATATACAGTAGAAGAGAAAAGAAACTGGCTTTTCTTGGCAGTTGTAGACAAATTTAGTATAGTATGGCATTAAAAAGGTCATTAAAAACTTTTACAACCCTTACTTTCTGCACTAACCCCTAGTTCACATTTCCATATTCCTTTTCAATAATTGCCTGTAGTCACTTCACTGTAGTTTCTCCTTTATCCTGGTGTTTCTCTCCTTCGCTCCCTCTGTCTCTTCCTGCTCCTCTTGTATTTGGGACCCTCTCATCTCTGTGTGGTGTGGGCCAGCCTGCTGATCTGTTTGACAGTGCGGCCTCAGGAAGTCTGCCCAGAGAAACCAGCAGCCTTTTCTCTGAAGGGCCTCTCGTGGTTGCTACAGAGAAGAGAGGGGGACAGGTATGGTGTTACAAAATAAGGCTCGCAACCACACACCACTACCCCGCCTTAAACTATCCTTAACATAACCTTTGGCTCGTAGGGATTGATTGTTATGTATCTTGCATTGGGTTTATTTTGTCAGCAGTTTTTGCAGGTTTGTCTTTGCGTTATATAGGGACGCCACGGCAGACGACTCGGGGAAGAGGAGTCGGATGTGGACATCGAAGGCTTTGAGGAAGACGACGATGGAAAACCCAAGACACCTGCTCCTGTAAGAATACAATACAGATTATTTTATTTTTTATTTAACCAGGCAATACATTATGAAGTTGAACAATTTCTTATCCACAATATTGGACTGAAAGAGCTAGAACACTAAAAGGAAAGGAAAGAGGACAACAAGCATATTTTTAACGCATACAGAAGAAAAAAATGATTGATCAGTGAATCATTTACATTCACCCGTGAAAGGCATCAAAAGCCTGCATGTGAATTTTTACCTCAGCTGTGTTTGCTTGATTTTTTTTTTCTATCAAGATCATATTAAGTCAGAATTTGAGAGCTTAATAATAGGCCATAGAAACATTTTTATTCTGTAATAGACAAATATCAAAAAATACTAATTTCAGCCACAAGGAGTCAGTGAAGAATAAGAATTGGATTTCTCATTTTGAGCAGTAATGCTTTGTGGCTTAATAAACAGCATTTGTCCCTGTGTCTTTGCGTTTAGGCTGAAGATATCCATAACAACATAAACAAAGGCATTGAGTCATTGTATGGGGTTTAATGACCAGTTCAGCATGTGTTTCTAAAATCTATATATGCTCAAACTAACATGTTTATATCTTATCTCAGTCCATATCCATCTGGTATATTTTAGTAGATTTGTGTTAGTGTAGCTGATGTAGGGTGTCATTTTACACTGTATTTATTGTATGTTTAGACTATTTGTTTTATGTTAGCACCAAGTACTTCAGCAATTTCCTGTTCACTTATATGGAATTGTTTTTGTTTAGGCCGAGGATGCAGAGGGCGACCTGGAGGATGAGGATGATGAAGACTATATGCTGCTGCCGCCACGACGACGGGTCCATGACGACGACGATGACGATGATGAAGACAGCAGGTCTCACCGTCAGACTCAGTCCAGTGTGCTGTACCAGGACCTGCTCATGTCTGATGGAGAGGATGACGCCAGCGAAGAGGAAGGAGACAACCCCTTCTCCTGTAAGTCCACTGTTTTACCTGATAGTTTGACTTTGTATTTGAGCAAAAATAATTAGTCAATAGTTCAGCTTAACATATAGTAAGTCATCTGAGAAAAAAATTAGACTTTGAGACCCTGTGTGAGCTGTATTTCATGGGGTTTTGTTTTAGAGCACAGTGACACTTGTTTTCAGCGAATCACGTGCTTTTACTGTACAGGAGCTTGGTTGTTTATCAATTTCGGACCAGTCCAAAGACGGTTGCTTGTGTGTGAAAACAAAAAAATAAGTTGTGGCCAGTCTGTGTCCATTAAATTTGTCATATTTGGCTGATGTATGATTTGTATTTGTAGCCATCCAGTTGTCAGAAAGTGGAAGTGACAGCGACAGAGAGATGGATGTCCGCCCCCAGCCTCCGCGGAGGACTCAGGAGACGGCCCGGATGGGGATGGAGCAGGATGAGAGCATGATGTCTTATGAAGGAGATGTGCCCGATGAGCCACACATGGAGGACAGCAATGTCAGGTACTACAAGTTACAAAATCAACTATCTTTCGTTTGCCAAGAAACACCCCAAAGTTAGTACATCCAACTCCAATTTTTTGAACAACAAAGTTGGGTTCTTATATCGGTTCATCCCTAATATTAATAATTAAAATTTTAATAAGTGTCTGGGGAGAGGGAAGTCTGGGTATCTCTGCTAAGACTACTGCCTCTGCGACCCGGCCCCGGATAAGCGGTAGAAGATGAATGAATGAATGTTATCACTAAATATACCAAAAAATGATAAAAATAAATACTGATTAATTTTAGTGAACTTGCCAAACCATACTAAAAAATATTCCCTTCTCTTTTCTAAGCTACGGAAGTTATGAGGATCCAGAGAGTCGCAGTCAAATGCCACCCTCAGGTATGGGGAATGGGGACGAGTATGGCATTAGTGAGGAAGAGGAGGACGAGGAAGATGAGAGTCGAAGGAGAGGTCCCGCCGTACTGTCCCAGGTTCAACTCAGTGAGGACGAAGAGAGCGAAGAGTTCAGGTCAATAGGGGGCGACAGTGATATGGACTCGGATAACTAGTAAAAATCTCCTGTGTACAGATTTTTTTCTGTTTTGAATTTAAAAGTAAAAAAACCTTAAGGTTAATATAATGTAAATAGGTTTTATTTTGTAAATGCCTTATTTGTGTACACTGTACATTTCAACCTTTTATATTGTGTACAATTGTGAATCTTAACCATGTCAAGTCAATATTTTGTATTGTATTCATTGGTCCATTATGCTCACAAAAGCATCTAAAAAATAAAAAAGAGAAAAATATTTTGTGCTGTATTGGTTATTGTGTCATGTAGAAAAGTTGCCAGCAGAGGGTGCGCTAACACTTACCTTGAACTTCTATCTTGCTGCTGAGTTACTATGCATGGTACAGTTGTTGCCCAAGAGATTATTCACAACATCAGCAGCATCACTTACATTAATGTTCATCTTTTTAGGTACAACACTGTCACAAGTCCTAAACTCAAGTCCAGATGACTGATTTAAACTTTCTTCATTATTGACTGTCACAATGTGTAAAAATCCAGTTTAAAAAGGTTTTGTGTCAAGTGTTTTTTAAAAGACTGTTGGGTGCACTAACTCTTGCTAGGATGAATGTGTTTAAAAAATGTTTTTTATTTGATATGGGACAAATTAAATTAGCTTACATTTTTGTCTTGGGTAGTGTTTACACAAGTTAAAAAAAACAGCAGTTATAATAAAAAGAAAAACATAATAGAATCTTTTTACACCATTAGGTTGGTCACACTAGATTTGCATGAGAGTTAACTGAAATGGAGGCATTCATTTTGCATAGTTAGATTACAACACTAAATCATACCTGGCAATGCAATCAAAACCACACACTTCCTGAAAACATGCATCACGATGTAAGTCTGCTGCGGCCTTTTCTGCAGGGCTCTTCATTAACTGTACAGTTGGCACTTCCTGTTGCTGTTGACATTTCCCCTGTTGTACAAGTAAATGGCAATGCATGTACTCAACTTTGGGTTTCTAAAAATTTAACATACCCGCTTAATAGGTAACCCTGATAAAGTGGCACACATTGTGGTCTTCTGTTGCTGTAGTCCACCTGTTACATGTTTGTCATCTTGTGCTTTCAGAAATCTTCAGACCTTAATGTTACAAGTAATGTTGCCTTTTTTAATTATCTCTCCATCTCTTACCACTGGCAACAAATTATTTTCACTCACAGAACTGCCACACTGAATATTGTATGTTTTAAAAACCATTCTCTGTAAAGCTTAGACATGGTTGTATGTGAATGTCCCATAGATAGATCATCAATTTGTGAAATACATAAAATGGTCCACCTTGAACAAGCACGCGTCACTGGGATTTCTTTCTACTGTATTCTGATTGTTGTTGTATTCTGCTTGTTTTGTTTTGCTGGTTTCATATGTTCATATAAATTTACTGTTCTGATGCAATGTAATAGGTTGGGTAAATATTTGAGCAGGGAAATAGGACACCTAATAAAGTAGAAAATGAGTTCAGACACTATTAAAATCAAGGTTAACAAGAAATTGCTCCTTAAAAATGTGTTTTATCTTCGTGGGTGTCTTGCATTTCTGAGCCAGGCTGTAGATCTTGATCTTTCGGGTGATGCAAAGATTTGCCCCTGAGTGGTGAGGGCTGGGATCCTGCATGGGCTCAGGGAGTGGGACCTCTGGCACCTTTTAATGGCTGCAGACCGGACCGGCACATCTGATTCCAGATAGGAGTTTGAATGAGAGGAAGATCTGGAACTTGGCCCTGTCCTAGAGGATGGCAGACCTAGAAATAAAAAGAGCAGTGCTTAATCTGTTGCACTGACTGGGAAATGCCCATTCAAAACAACAAAGCATACTGAACATTAGAGAGATAAGCATTGCATTTTCCTGGCATCACCGGTGCTATTTTTCCAAAAACTCAACCATCCAGTTCCCACCTGATGTTGATTGTATAATGTGGGCAAGGCTGTAGTCATCGATGTCTAAACTGCGGCTGCTCCTGACAGCCTGTAGGGAGCGGAGACTGGTGCGGAGGGGTGAGCTAGACCTGCTCGATGAACCTAACACAACAATATGTATATTTGTATACAACACGGTACATTAAAAAGTAGCATTATTTTTAATATATTAAAATGAATGGCACTTTTCTGAGACCTTGATTCTGAGCACGCCGGAGCAGCTTGTACTGTGTGACCTGCTGAAGTCTGGTCAGTTTTGGGCTTTGACAGTCCTGTCCAGGAGCATGTGCTGATGATGAGACGTCAGGTGAGTGATTAGTGGAAACCTCTGCTTTATTCCCACGAATGATGTTCTCAGAAACAGTGTTTGTTGTATTGGTATTGAAGCAAGGAGGAAGTGGTGACTGAGAGCTTCTGGGTGTGTAAACCAAGTCCTGTCGCAAACCTGAAAAAAACACCACACTCCCTCAGCTGATTGCATACAGTAAAATGCACCACAAACATGACTGTGCCACAGCTCTGTACTCACTGGCCTCTTGCAAACGAGCTATGTCATAAACATCTGTGATGTTCTCCAGTCTATAACATGAGGACTCTGGTGACATTTCATCATCATCATAATCTACATGAAGAAAATAAATAATACTTTAAAAATGTGTTAAATACTAATAATAACAAAAAAGAACAATACAACTGTTGTTACTACCAAAACTGTGGCAGACTGAAGTTTGGTCCATTGATGAATCAACAGAAAAAGTGCCAGTTTGTAGTAAACGTGCATGTCTGTTTTGGCTGTCCATCTCTGTTTTGAAAAATGAAAATTAACAAATCATTAGTCGCCTTCAAAAGAATAACAAGTGAAAAGTAGCACACATTTCACTTACTTAAATTAAGCCTGTTTAGCAGCTGGTGACAGGCTGCCTCCATCTCAGGACTAGGGTTATCCAGAACATGTCTGCACCAATTAAGAGCAGGCTCAGTTCTCTCCACAAACACATTTTGTTTTCTCGGTAAAACATACAACCTGCCAAAAACAACATGTCACATAAATACAAACATGAGATTTTTAATATATGTAGCCACTTACCAACTCTCTTCATCCTCCTTCTCTTCCTCTACATCCAGCAGCTCCACTGAGTCCAAAGCTGACAGTTCATTTAGCCCAATGTCCCAAATGTCTTTAGAATAATTATAGCTATACAAGGGTCCATTCATTGTACTGCTGGATACAGGTGAACTTGACCCAGACTTTAAAGTTTCCAGTCTGATCCTTGCATCCATCGCAAAGGAGCCGCTGTAGCTGTGCATCCATAAATTGCAGTAAGGATTTGAGTTCCCGTCCATTCTCACTGGTGCACATTGTAACTCAGTGAAAATAAGATTGTTGTCCTCTACTGATTGTTGATTGCAAAAATATCTGCTCAAGTCCCCGTTCAGTTGGTTTTGAAGCTCCATTTTTGAATCCGAATAAAGTCCACTATACAGTTTTACCCCATAACAACTCTAAGCACAGTACTCCTAACTTTAAAACACTAATTTCTTCATTGTATATCTTCAATTGACCCAGATCTGTGAAGTTGCTGTGTTAAGTATAGGCACTCAACAGATTGACTGGATTATGTGGATTAAACAGTTTGTAAGGTGCTGTTAAGAGAAGGAAACTCCCCTCAATATCTCCCTGTGAGTATATCATAATGTTGTAATAAGCTATGGCATTACTTGTTTGCACTGATATTGCATAAAGTTATGACTTGGTTATTGGGCCATTTAAGGACTGTAGAAATTCAATGTTGACAGTATCTGAATTGTATATGATTCAAGGCATGACGTTTTGTTCCCATATTAAATAGACTTACTTCCACTGTAGGCCATATCTGTTTGCAGATGTCATCACAGGAGAGGAAGTCAAACTGAGAAGTGTGTGCATCTCATTCTTATTGCACTCGCTGGTCCAATATGTTCATACGTGTGAGGGCAAATTAATGCACAATGACTTGGTTTGTAGCATAATTATCTGAATGTAATGCAATGTAATGTATAATGTGTTACTGGCTGAATGAATAAGTTGGGGGACATATCATTCTTCTCTTTGTCCCCTATTTTCTTTACAGTGACAATTTTTGAATAGGCTATTTAAGTTAAACTAAGATTGTATTATTTATAGACAAATATCTTTGTCCTTTATTGTTGAGAAAAAAAAATTGGAAGAGAGCTATGGCTCAAATATGCATGAGGCCCACCTGTCTGGTTTGTACCTAGGAGTCAGAATTCTTATCTCAAGCAATACTGCAGCAAGATCCACACACACACACTGTATATATTGTTTATAATATATTGTTATAGTATTGTTTCAGCTCATTCTTTTCACCAATTATAATGTACCTGTACAGCATTACCACTTAAACAGACTGGGAGCGGCCTGTGCGTAAAGGGGCGGTATTTCCAGTTCTGCACCTGCGCCCTGCGGCCCATACCTCCTATGTACCGCACCTGCGCTCTTCCGCCGCATCTCACCGCCCTCAACTGCCGCTTCCTTCACCACGGATGCCTGCCTCCGGGCTCACACCGGCTACATCGACCAACACTCGCGGATAAAACTTCAACAACATGGCAAACTTCTCGGGAGGACTATAGACTTCTGAAATGTGGCCTAATCAGCGACCCATCGAGCAGTAAAACCTCATCTGGGCTTGGCGGTGAAATGCAGGACGACAGCGGAAAAACAGTCCCCGGGAGCCCCAATGCGCAGGTAGGAACTTGAGACGAGCTGTTGTTTTGACTCATCATCGCTTCATTTGGTTCGTAATGCTAGGTTTACGCACCAAAACGACCCCCTTTGCGTGCGTATTGATTGTGGATACTTGGGGGATGTGAAATAGGATGAGTAATGTTTGTGAGTTAAGCGGTCTAACCAGTTTGTCGACATCCCTCCGTGGTCGTACTTTAGCAGCTCGGAACTGTACACATTGGAGGCAGACTGATGAGCGCATTCAGCAGATGTGTTTGCCCAAACTTTTCTCAAGGCATTTCAAACCAACCATAGAAAAATTATTAACTAAGTATTTAAAACTATAGTCTGTATTTGTAGTCGCCATGTTTTTATCTCATAATCTATGTATGTAATCTAGGTATTTTCTTTGACATAAACATAAGTAAGTTTCTTTGTCTTTACTTAAATCTATTTATGGAGAGTCCAGCTACTATATTTAAACCCATAAATGTTATTGTGTAGATTAATCATTTTAGGTGTGTGATAGATTTCCTTATTGGGCTGTTTTGAAATTACTTCCTTTATCATCTTCAGTAGGTGATGTGTGGGAAGGAAGCTCAATGTAACCTGTTCCCATAGAGCTTAATAGTAAACATTAACTAGTATTGCTGTAATGAATGACATGCAACTAACAGTGGGTCGCCAGGGATTTTTGTTGGGTTACCAAAAAGTTTAAGCGGTTTAAGAAAAATTGCTTTTGCTATGTTCATTAGCATCAGCGAATGTGGAATAAAAAAAATCAAATATGTGGAAAAATATTGAAAGAATGGAAAATGCCATTAAATAAGTAGTAAAACATAATTTGTAAAATATTAGAACACCACAAACACCCAACTTATGACAAAAAATTACCTAATAGTTCCGAACCAAACTCATAATGACCAAACAATATATGGGTCCCGTGAAACAAAGATTGAGGACCGCTGCACTATTATATCTACCATCTTTCATGATTTTACAATTGCTTTTTTTTATACAGAATTCAATACACATAAATGGGAATGCAGTCACTCAGAATGGCCACACTAACCCAGCAGTCACAAATGGTCAGCAGCCACAGTCCAGAGCTCCGAGTCCTGCCCCCACGACCATCCCGAGGGAACAGTGGGGCGGGAAATACGAGTTTTTATTGTCCTGCATCGGATACTGTGTGGGACTTGGGAATGTGTGGAGATTCCCATATCTTTGTTATCGCAATGGAGGAGGTAAGGCACCAATATAGATTTTTATCTTGACCAGTTGATTTTTTTTAAACAGACTATTATGATGTAGGCCTGACACTCACTTAAATCAAATACATGAACAGAATTTGGAAAGCTCTTTTGACAACACTTACCCATTTCACAATTGCTAATAATTAATTCCACAGTCACACACTGGTGGTGGTAAGCTACTCCATTCCCTGAGGCAGACAGGCGGAGTTGTGGCGGCTGTATCATGCCAACAGTCTCGCCACAAAACACATCACAGCAGTTGTACTAAACAAAACTGGTACATGAGTTCTCTCTGGTTTTGCCCCTCTTAGCTCTGAATTAGTGCTGTGGATTAAACCTGGTTTAAAACTGGTTTAGAACTAGACCAGTTATGGTTTATGTTTATCCCAACTTTTGGCATGATTTATACTTGGTTTTGTCCTGGGTTACACCTGATTAAGACACAATTTAGTCTTGGTTTAGATGTGGGTTAGCCCCAGTACTTGGGACAATAAACATACTCTGGTGATTCTTGTCTTGCTTAAAGACACAAGCAGTATGAAAAGGCAAGTATCAAATCACAGATAGTGTCTAAATAAATTGCTCTTCTGTATATGTTTCAGAATTTTCCCACTACTAAAAATATATTTTAACACATAATTGTCAACTTATCATTTTCTGCACTTGAAAACTTGAGCAAGGAATCTAAAAAATACTTGCCAGAGTTGCCATTGAAAACAGAAAAGTTAGCCTTGCTCACATACAAGCCTCGAATGACTAAATACTTTGCTCCTGTGTCCTTGGGTCACACTCATACTATAAACCATGCAGGCATTTCATAGAGTAACACAAAGCTAGTCATAATCCCATAATTAGAGACAGTCTTGATTACAGTCTGCACATCAGATATCATGGGCTTTGCTGTATGTGGGAGTAAAACATGTTGGAGCTTGACTTCAATGAATAACTTAAGAGGTACCAAACTCAAAGACCTCTGTGCCAACCTGCCTTAACTATCCATCATAAAAGCAGCCACGTAGTAATGTTTTTTTTAATGTTTTTTAGGTGTATTCCTCATCCCATACTTCATCATGTTGTTTGTCTGCGGAGTGCCACTGTTTCTTATGGAGCTGAGTTTAGGTCAATATGGCGCAGCTGGACCAATCACAGTGTGGAAGTGCTGTCCACTACTTAAAGGTAATGGACTTATAGCATATACCTTCTAACTTTTGAATGCTTTCTGGTTTATTATGAGAATAATTTAATAAAATCAAGCTGAGGTAATGTTTTAAATGACTGTAATTTTCATTGAAACGTACAGGTTCAATAAGTTTTGATTTAGTTCAATATGGAAGCATTTTTGTTGCTGTTTTAGTGAATCTTCGGTTTAGGTATTGTTGAATCTGGTTTAGACTTGTTTTAGTCCTGGTTTAGACCTCAGCCCTGATAAATAGTAATGCATCTTCCTGCATTAATCTTACACCTAACCCTGATTTAGGGCTCAATTGTAGGCCATTTTAAGTAGTACTTTGTGTAAAAAAGTTATATTACACTTTTACAACATAAACCAATGAGCTTTAAAATGTTCAAATGTTACCAATGAACAAACAATATACAGCCATCCTTCCTTTAATGCCACTTGGGCAACTTGTCCAGAGCAGTGGGCTGTTGCCGTACAGCGCCCGGGGACCCATCTCCAGATATTCAGCTAGGACCTTGGTCATGATGTACCTTTAGGTTGATGGGGGGAAACCAGAGTGCCCGGAGAAAACCCACCCAGACACAGGGAGAAACATGCAAACTCCACACAGAAAGGCCCTGGTGCCCGGTCCGGGACTCGAACCCCCCTTCTTGCTGTGAGGCGACAGTGCTAACCACTGCACCACCGTGCTGAGTTACTATATACACTAGCTAAATTATGTAATGGAATCCCCAGTAAATAATTTGAATAAAACGAATGACGAATGAAGAAAATTGGTGCTTCATTATCAAATGCCTGTGTCACCAGTCATACCTGATTATCTCCTTCACATAAGTCCTGACTCATGTTGGCTGCGTCATGTGTTCTGTAACAGGGACTAAATATAACACAGGTAATCATGTATGAAGAATCAGAGTGATTATATGGTAACATAAGGTTTAGAGAATGATGTGCTTCTTTTAAATTGTGTGTTTTTCTTAAGAGCTAAGTAGGACTGCACAAAAGTTATGTAATAGCTATACCATAATGAAATGACTTTGTAGCAATCATAAATATTGTAAAAGTTTAAATAGTTACCGCTTACTAAAGAATAAATCAGATATAAACCATGGCAAATTTTATAAATGTACTTATAACAAAAAGTTAAGTATATTTCACTTTTGGTGTAAAGTTATAGTGTAACATGTCAAATCAGTGTGGCAAGAAAATATTTAATGGTTCAAAATTTTACGAAAAAAGCAACCCAAATATTCCTAACTTTGTGTTTACAGTTGTTTTTATTCATTGTGTAGCCCTACAAAAACAACATTGTCTCTTTCCTGTGTTCAGGGATTGGCATTGGGATGCTGTGTGTGTCCACGCTGGTGTGTCTCTATTATAACGTCATTATTGCCTGGACGTTTTATTACTTGGGCAGCTCCTTCCAGAGCCCCCTGCCCTGGTCATGTGACCATGTAGATAACATAGCTCTGTGCAGCAATCACACCAATGACACCACCAAAAGACTCAGCCCCACCGAGATCTTCTGGAAGTAAGTCTGATTTTTATTCAAAACTTAAAAAAATATATATTTATGCCCATTGTCGTATTAAAGCTACACCACCTGATTTCTTTTTCTTTGCATTTTTGGCAAAAAAACAAAAGTCATCTCAGAAAAAAATGAGATTTTGAGGGCACCTGTGGTCTGTATTATAAGGGTTTTTGTTTTAGAGCGAGGAAAGAAACTCTTTAATGAATCGCACGAGCATATCTGATGTAATCTGATTGGTTGATACATTCTTTATCTATCCTGAACCAGGAACAATGTGAAGGAGCTATTTTTATTTCAAAATTACAGCTTGTTCACAGTATGTTTACTTAAAAGAATTAAAAGCCAACTCCAGATCTCTGCTATGATAGTCTCATACCCTGGCTAGTGTACATCCTGGTTTGTGTGAGACTGTGATAGAGACTTGAAAAGGAATTAGGAAAGGGGAATGTATCATTCAAACTCAGTATTTTGGCACATCACCTTTACAGTCACAAAATTAGGCAGTGCAGATTTAGATTACATTTATTACTTTTTTGATTTATGGTTTGGTCTTTTAACAAACTGTTCAAATACAGTTCACACCCTTTTTGTCTGATACAAAGAAAAGGCCCTCGTCTTAAAACAGAGACAACAATTTCCAATACAAACACAGACAACCCTTTATCTTTGATCTAATCGCACAATAATGTTTTCATAACATTCTTCACACACATAGTTTGGCATTTCAATGACTTAGACACAGCAGTTTTAAAAGTTGAGTGGTAACTTTTATTATATGGCTTACACAGCAGCTCTTAGTGCATGTTTAAAATAGGGCTGCATTTACCAATGTTCCTTAAACTGGCATAGATCTACATTGTGAACATTGTTTCTATAAAGGCCTTGAATGAAAGTGTGGGGGATTTAATAAATACTGTATGTTCAAAAGCCCACTTTTAGTAATCAATTTTCATAATTTAGTCCTACTTTGGCCTTGTTTTAGTCCTTGTTTAGTCTTTGATGTGATTAAATTACAACTATTTGATGCATTCAACATGATTATTATATCGGCGAAACGTGAGAATCAGTAAAGACGCCGAACTGGATTGATTTGGGGATTTCTGGGATGAATATTAATTAAGTAATTAATTAATTAAGGATTAAATTTGAAAATGCAATAACTCAGAGAGTTTTTGCCCTATTTTCTTCTAACTTTCTG
>JAVQKG010107498.1:0-10311 GCA_036025885.1 Hypseleotris bucephala
GTCCTGGTTAAGACCTGCTTTAGTCCTGGTTTTATCAAGGCTTGTTTTAGTCCTGATTTAGTCCTGGTGTTGTCCTCTATTTGTCCTTAATTTTTAGCAATAATCATTAAAGTAAAAAGTTTGAGAACGACTGGTATAAATAATTGCTACTTTGAGTACACTAAGCCTTTCAAAGCATCCCTGGTATGTTTTCTGGTTTTGTAGTTGAAAAGTGCAGTGCAATTACTCAGATATACAGTACACAAGGGCGTTTGGGCCTATAAAGCTCCTCATTGCGTACAGTGCCAGCTCAGTTAGCCTATTTCACACAGACAGGGGAAAAAACATTACAATTTGTGGCAGTCCAACCACTTCAAAGTCTCATTTAGCCTCTCAATTTAGCTCTCTGAAGTAAATAAATGTTTATTTTCATTACATATTAACTTACAAAATGCCCTTCAAATTCTAAAAAACGCTTACTCCGCCAAAGTTTTAGTCAAAGCATCGGGAATAGAAAGAGAACCGCAGTTTATGCTCAATGTCATGTAGCGTTAGCATTAGCATCAGGTTGACAGAGAAATATGGTAGCACATATATTGGATGTGAAGTGGAGCATATGGCAAAGCAGTTTGTATTGTGACGTACCTGGAGTCAACACAGGCGATCCAAGATGAATATCCAGTTTGATGGAATGAAAGAAAAGAGAGAGAAAAGGGGAAAATGGTTAGGTTTTTTATAAGGTACAAATTTGAACAAGAAAAAATGAACATTTTTGGTCTGGAGTCAAGATCACTGTCTAGATCCAGATTTATAACGTATTTAAAAAATAAAATGAGATAATCAAATTTGTCTTCTTTTTTTTTTGTCTAGTCAAGGACGTACCAAAAATTGAGAAATCTTCTGCTTTTAAAATAGCCTATTTAGAGGGCAAATCAATATGGAGTAAAATAATTAATGTAAAGATATTAGAATCTTTTTGTACAACAGTCAGCCTTCTATATAGACCGATACCAATATCAGTCAATGTGAATATCGGCCAATAGCGAATACCAGGTTTAGCTCCACAAAAAATAGTCAACATCAATAAAAATGTCCCCTGAAATGTACTATATAAGTATACATTCACAATTTGAAGAAAAAGTGTGGTCAATTTCTTTTATCCAATTTGCATGTTGTACACTTAAAAAATAAACCTTTAGTTTGCACATTTTGAAAAGCTCTTATCTTTAAACCTGCCTCAAACGTCTGCCCAGTACCATGGCTTTAATTCTTTACAATAACCAGTTAGTTTTGCACACGGTGATGCAATAAAATCACACATTGCCAGTTTAAACCTATACACAACATTCTGGAGCTGTCAACATAGTTTAGGTATGTGGGAACATGCCGACCTTCCCACGAGGTGATATTCGAAGCCCACCGTCCAAGGAGCACCAAGTCAGAATTCAATCTCCTCAGATCTACTTCAAACAGCGCACCGATTCACCCAAAGGAAAAGACGTGCCGTCATATTTCACCAAGAAAGGCTTTTTATTCTTTCTTTTCCTTCAATTTTTCAAAGTTTTCTGAAAGTAACAGATATGCATAGTGGATAGCGTTTGAAGATCCAAGCTAAATATCTGGTAGGGTTACTGGATATGCAAACATGAGAGAGGGAAGGTAAGGAGCTGTCAGCTTTGAGATATATGACCTAAGAGAAAAAAATATCAAGATGGATTTGTTGACACTTTTTTGCAATGACGCTCTAGCCAGGACACTGATATGAATACATACAAAACAGACCAAGCAAAAACAATAATAAAATGCCAGATCTATATATATCAACAATAGACTCACGTTGAGTTTTACCAGCAACTAGGCAGGTTACACCAAGTCAGTTAGTCACAGGGCTAACACAAGGGCATACACAGAGTACCATTATCTTTCACATTAATTCACTAGGGGCAATTTACGCTCACCAGTTCAGCTAATGTGCATGACTTTGGATTGTGGGAAGAAGCCTGTGAGAACCCACAGTAACACAGGGGGTACATGCAGACTCTACCAAAATATCCTTTGCCAACGTGCACCAATACCCCAATATATTTGCGTCAGCATCACTTCATTATCTGTAACACAATTCACTTTCAACGGTGGTCCTCTTCCACAAAGATATATTTATTTTGCCACTAATTGTAGCCTATATTTCTGATAAAGGAGTCTTGTATGTTGTGTCTTACAAGGTGTGCCTGCAATAAATGATAGAGTGTGGTATTTTTGCTCCGATCCCTGCAGTTTTGCCTTGAGCTGAGCCAGCTGATCGATAGTGCTGTGCCAGGCCCCCAGCGCTGGCTCTGTGTGATACAGTAAATGCTAGTCCATGCATTAGCACGGCTTACAGGCTGCTGTGTCCCGCTGCTCATTAGGGTTTAGTACAGAAACATTATGTGGTTGTTAGCTATTCATGTAAAACAGTGGTCTTTACAGTGAGTACAGGGCATACAGCAGAAATAAATACAAATGTTCACACTAGCTATATTTTATATCCATGCCTTTTGTTGCCTTGTAGAACTTTTTGCTTTACAGTCTGGTAATAATATGCTAATTCGGTGTAGCCTGGCTTACCAGACTTGTCCTCTGTCAATTCTATCCAGACGACTAGTCTGGAAATACTGCCATAGCGAGCTGAAACGGGGCGGAGTTAAATAGCGCGAAATAAACAATTGACAGAAAGTGTGGAGGTGACGACAGTGTAGCGCGAGGCTGTAGCTTCTTCTTGTGACATATTTAGATCATTTTAAAAAGACGAGAGAGCCGTATTAAGCGTTCGCTCCGACTCGGCGCCGGTAGAACTCGCACAGGGGGAGGAGTCAGTGGAATGGCAGCATTTCCATGCCCTTTGCTTTCCATAAGAAAGCATTAGGCATGGCAGGCCAGGCTAAATACGATGTTAGTCAGCATGCAATGTACAGATGTAATGTAATGTAATGGTACCAATACAGTAACACAATGTAGAATAAGCTGCTAATTATACAGTTGGTACTATTTACCTAGAAATGAACACATTAGGACAGTATTGATTTTACTATGCTTTAAAGTAAAGATGAGTTCCAACCATTAAATTCAGAAGTATCAATTATTTTGGAATTATTTATGGTATAACTAAATTGCAGTAATGATAGACAAGATCTCTTGGTTCCCAATGAATTGTCTTTGTTGGACTTTTCAGTGGACCACTTTTTGCACTGGTCTTTCCAGTGAGCCCAGTACATATCATATGGAGATATATCGTGCAATAAATGAATTTGCACACAGCGTCCTGCAAATATTATGTACAGTGGTGTTCACATATTTCACATAAATTTTGACTGCACCAGATGCCTTTAAGTGGTAGCATAAATCCTATATTTGGACCCTGGATATGTCTGATGTTTATAACAACTAATCCTGGCAGCAAAGCTTGGTTTTACTAAAGAGACTGTTTCCAAGCTGCAGGGGTATATGACTGCTGCTGTTGTGGTGAGCTGCCAGGTCAGAGCCTGAAGTCGACCTCATTTTTCCAGGATCTTTTTGCATGAGCCTTAGTATTATGGGAATGTAGAAAATACTGATTGTTGCAGCATGGCTTTTTAGTTTAACATTCCCACAGTTTTCCTTTTGCTAAAGTCTTGATTTTTGAACTTCCAATGGCTGCAAAGTAGACTAGAAACAAGACTAGGATTGTAGATTTGATTTGATTTTCTATATAGTAGCAGAGCAGTTAGTCATGGGTTCAATGCTTGGGCCAACTACAATCTCTGAATAGAGTGTGCATGCCTTCCTGCGTAACTGTGGATTCTGTTAAAGTTACTTACACTGCCCTAAGAGTGTGGAGAACTGGAATGTCAGAGTGAACGGTGGCCTGTGTATATGTCTGCCCTGCGACTAATTTGCCACTGTCCCAAATATACTGCCTAAAGCCCATATTTTATAGGCTACAGGACCTTGAGTTGAGACTACGTAATTGGACTGTCCAATCCTGAAGCCAAACTGTCTCAAGTACAAAACCACATGCTGTAGCTTGACTGTGCTTCTTTGATTTAGTCTAAACCATAACTTAATATGGTATAAACCAGTACTTATCCAGGTCTAAACCAAGACTAAACCAGGTAAAAACAAGGACTAAACCTGGTCTACACTGAGAACTCAAGTGGCCCCTGCCTCAACTACAAAACCACATGCTGTAGTGCACTGACTGCTACTTTGATTTATCCACCAGTCTAAACAAGGACTTAGTCAGGTCTAAACCAGAGCTAAACCAAGACTAAACCAGGTCTACACTGAAACTGGCCTCACAGTACAAAATCACATGTTGGAGTTTGTGTCACATTTACATATCAGTCTAAACCAGCACTTAATCAGGCCTAAAGTAGGTCTCTAAACTAAAACCTAGCCCCTGCATTATGTAAAAAAAACACATGCATACACTTTCAATTACACATCAATTTAAACCAGGACTTAACCAGATCAAAATCAGGTCTAACCCAGGTCTACACCAAGCTTAAACCTGGTCTACACGCAAGAACTGTATTGGCCCCTTCCTCAAGTACAAAACCACATGTAGCTGTAGCTTGCCTGTGCCACTTTGATTTACACCAGTCTTCCTTCATTACACAGTGGGTTAGTTACAGTGGAGGAGGGTGCTGAAAAGTCATCTGCCCTGATCAGAGGAGAATATGTATGCGGTCCACACTCGATCCAGAATCCAGTCATTTGAGCTGGGATCCAGTTTCTGAACTAAGCTAAGGACAAGAAAGGAAGAATATAGTAACAAAGAGTCAAGGGTGTAGCTATAGGCGTGTTTTAGTGTGATTTCAACCCCTTAAAATGTTCTTAGGACCACTAAAAGTAAGTGTTAATATAAACCAGAGCTAAATCAGGTGTAAATTAGGATTAAAACAAGACTGGACCAGGTCTAAACTAGGCTTAATCTATAAACTAGGAGCAAACAGAAATAAGTGAAAGCAATACTAAAATCAGTGATGAAGTTGATATAATTTACAGTATGTCTAAATATGGAGTAAAACAGGGGAAAACCAGGTCGAACCCAGGACCAAACTAAACTAGATAAATTAGGTCTTATCGAAATGGAAACTAGACTTAAACCAGGGCTGAATCTAGACTAATCTTTAGTCTTTAGTAAATATAAACAAAGTTTTAACCAGGACTAAACCAAAACTATATCAAGACTAAACCAGGACTAAACTGTGTCTAGTTAGGACTTACCAAGGTCTAAACCAAAAATATAAAATGTTTACCTCTGAAAAATGTTACTAAAGGCCAAGTCACCCCTTTGTCAAATCCTATCTTCACCTCACTGCTCAAACTTGTACACATTTCAACAACAGCTCCTCTTTAGTGGCCCCTTTGAATATTTCCATAAATCAGGACTGAGCTTTCAGGATGGCACTTTCTCCCTGTGTCTGAGTTTGGGACGTCCGGCAGGGGAACAGCTGTCTTTGAGATCGCTTCTATGTGTGAGTGACCAAAAGAAAGAATCCTTTTGTTTCTACATAGTTTGCCATTTCACCGCAAGCCTTTTTATGTTGACAATCCTCACAAAGGGTCAATGCATCTTAAATCAGGCAAAAGCTTCAGGAAGTGCATGTTTCAGTACTAGTGATGTAAATAAAATTAGTTGCCAAAGTAAATAAAATGTTTGCTAGCTGGGTTTCTTCGCCAACTCAAAATAAGAAGCTGAATGAAAAAAATACAACTCCATGTATGTTCTTGAAAAGGGTCTCTTTAGGTTAAAAAATATTGCTTTCAGGAGGTCCAACTGGTGTTATTGGTACTACTGTGCTAATTTGAAATTGACATTTTTTGGTGTCTATCCAATATGTTTTAATAGTATAAGTAGACATATAGGAGAAAGGTTTAGCATTAGCCATAAATTGGTGTACAACTTATCTCAACAACAAATCTTGGAAATCTTGAACATTGTAAAAGATGACAAATAAAGATTATTTTTTTTACCCATATTGCTAAGAGTTGACATCATTCCAATTTTTTATCTTTTTGCCTTGATCAATATTAAAATGTTCTGTTCACTTCCTTTATTAATTCATCTGCTCTTTCTGAATGCTTCGTCATAGTATGTCGTAAGACTATGGTTTCCCACAAAACACATGACTGCAGGACCTGTCCTCATCCATTTAGGGAACTAAGACACAGATCTTGGAAGCTGTATCGGATGTTAGGGATTTGAGTCTTTTAAGTTTAAATCTCACATTGGACAGAAGAAGATAAGCCCTGATATCACTGGTATGATCACTGTGGTAAAGGGAAAACAAATGCATCAATGGGATTTTAGTCAATGCATTCATCAAGGCATGACTCCAAAAATACCAACATATCCTAATATGTGGCAAGCTGCTGTATCGGTATATCGGAATTAATCATTTTCTAAATATTTCACAAAATGAAAACCTGTTTATCTGTGATATTATCTGTATTGTGAGACATGTATCGCGTATTGTATCGATTTGTGAAGTACCCTGAGGATCCCAGCCCTAATTCTGATAGGGTACATCTCTATCTCCATAGCAATAAGTAGATTAGGTGTCTTGCCCATGGACACAACAGTATTATGAACTGGTTTGGAACACGGATTCAACCGCCAACATCCTGAGGAATTGCTGCCCAAAAAATATGCAAAGAATATGAGAGACTTCAATAATTGCTTGATATGGGTTTATTATTTTTCTAAACTACTTTGTTGAGTGTTACATGCCTTTGAAACAATTGGCCTCCAGTGAATCTTGGATTGGCAGTTTTCATCTTTAAAATAAGTGGCTCTAGAGAAATAACTCAATTCAAGAACAATCTCCTCTCAAATGAGTTCCCAATAGAGTATAGAAAAAAGTGTTTTTACGGCAAGTGAGGTCAAGACAGTGGTGCATAAGAAAAACATTTTAACTCTCGATTTAAGATGCACTAGATAAACTTGCAATAAATCAAACGTGTCAAATTATCAGTTGTCTTTATCAAATTGTATTGTGCAACACTGCAAAAGGGAAAACCACCGAATAGACTGGAACAAAGCCAAAGTCACCTGAACCAAGAATAATAAATACCACTATAGAATAAAAGAAGCAATCAAAATACAGAGAAAGTGGGCTCACGGGACCATGAATCGAGCTGAAGGGGCATACATATTGTCCCACAGCAAGAATGCTGTTCTGAAGTCACACTGTAGATGGCGCTGTTCTCCTGTTGCTGGCAAGGGACTGTCTTTGAAAACTTTTTAGACTGGTAGTTCAATCCCTGCTGCAAAATGGTTCATACTTCTGTTGTGTCCTTAGGCAAGACACTTTATCCTCATGTATGAATGTGTTATCGTGGTTGTTTGGTGGTGGTTGAAAGTGATATTACTGCCACATATCGGTTGGTCTGCTCCAGGTCGACTGTGGCCAGCTTAACACTACAACTGTAACTATGAAGTGAATGCTGTAAATAATAAACTCTTTGGGCGTCTTGAAAATACAAAAAATCTAAATTAACGTAGTCATATTTCATAACATATTAGTAGGAAATTTATGCTGCAGACATGAAAAACACCCTAAATTCCCAACCAAAACACAATGCTGAAAGTTAAGAAAAGGAAGCACATATTTTAAGAAGTTGAGCAGTGAAGCAGTCAGAAATTGCCCTGTACACTGGGACAGAGGCATCATAATTCTTTATATTGCTGTATTTCTGATTGACTGATTTCGAGACAGTTATATTAAAAGCAGTGAATCAAATGGAGTGAAAAACGCCTCTCCGCGGCGCTCACAGATGTTCCATTATGTCTTTCTTGGGCTGTACGAACGGGCTTTTTCAACACAATCGTCACAATTAATCATAATAGACTCGTCGCAACCTACTCCTATGGAAAAAACTGAGCGCGGTGCATTCAAGGACACGTCTTTTGAGGTCGAATTCAGACTACTTTCTTCAGCTCTCATCAAGGGAGCACTGTGGAGGCTAAGTGGCAGTAAAAAGGAGAAGGAAATGAGACATGATGTTCCCCAATATGTTCGAGATAATGAATGAAAGATACTCCTCACTTGAAGCCAATGAACTAAACCAAGCCTCCCTCTCCATCAATGGGGAGTAGGAGCTTACCCTTGTCATTCTACTAATGACTGGAGTGCATTATAAAGAAATCAATAGGCCAGATTACACCGGAAAAGAGCAAAATCACATCTTTTTTTAGTGTGTCTATAGCTGGGTTTCTCAAGCTGTGGTGCAGGTCCCCCCACAGGCATTTTTCTGCTTATTAGCATTCTTGTTCAAGGTCAGTTAATGTTATTTTAACTATAGTTTGACCCAGTATTAGAGATTCAAACATTAAAATTCTTGTTAGTTCAATATAAAATCACATTTTGCACAGTTTTTCTTTATTTTGGACCTGGTTTAGACCTGATTTATTTCTAATTTAGGCTTAGTTTATTTCCTTAAAATGGTTTTTGCAATGTCAAATTTTTGTAGGTGGTCCTAGAGAGCAAAGATGTAATGCACCAAACTACTCCCCTGGTTTTGTATAGACTAGATTGTCAGCTGCAAACTTTTCACAAATGCATTTATTCAGTGTTTTTCAATAGGTACTTATGCAACATTATATAAATAAAACCATCTGTGTGTGTTCATCGAGCGACTGCAAACAATTTCCTTTTTTGATTTATCTCGGCACAAGGCAACACTTACCCAGGTCTAACCTCACAATGTCATAATGCTAACTGCAAGGGGAGTTATAATTTAAATGTTGAAGATGCAATTTAAAATGTTGGAAATCTGTCAAGTACAAGTTATTTCCAAATATAGTGTATGTAAAAACAGAGTGGCAGATTAATAGTTTTCTTCTGTTGGCTTGGTTTACTGCTCTCATTTTTGATTGAATAAACTGTAATAAACTGTTAGGTAGACTTGCACCCGGTGTGGCTGCTGTAGCTAACTTAAAGTTTTGTCATGGGCATTCAGATATTGTCTTCTGTAGACTATGTGAACCTTGATGGTGTAATGATAAGAATTCACCCTGCAACCTGAGAGTAGCCCGTTTGAATCTCTGACCATGTTTATATTGTTGGTGCGCACATGAGCAAGACACTTCAACCACATTGCCTATAAATGAATGTGGTTGTGTGATTGATGTTTGGTGGTGGTTGAAGGGGTCGTAGGTGCAAGATGACAGGGGAGCTGTGGCTACACAAAATGCTTACCACGAGCAGTGTTGAGAAAAGCCCCAAATAAAACCAATGCCTTATTATTGATGTAAGTGGTTATCTAACTTATGTTGCCTTACTATGTTTTTCAAGCAACTGTCTCAAAAGCCTTTTGCTGTATCCCAGTGTATTTCTGATACTTGGGTTAAGTTTCAGCAATTTGTCCTGAACTTACAGACCTGGTTTAGTGCTAGTTTAGATTGATTTAGCCCTGATTTGACCTGGTTCAGACCTAGTTTATACCAAGTCTAGTCCTGCTTCAGACCTTATTTTATACTTTCTTTGCTGCCCTAAAATAGTCGTAGTGCCACCCTTGCCCAAATATGAAAGAGATCGTAGCACCGTTTGATTTATGTCACAGTGATTCAGTTTCATCGAATATGTTTGCAGCATGTATTTACTCTTCAGGCTCTGTCGCTGGATCCACTTCTGAGATATGGAATAGTTCAAGTGAGGATGCTTCACAGATCAACTCAGACAGAATTTACACCTGTAATTTAGTGCCATATTAAATTCTTAATCCTGTGACATCATTACACAACATACGAAAATAAGTCTGGCTTGAAACGTGACTTCAAGCGTGACTTGAAAACACTGCACAGAGTAGACATGCACCCACTGGCCACATTATTTGCCTGCTTGTAAGTAAAATAAAAAAAATAGCCTCACATTGCATCAAGACAATGGTTTTAGTCAGAGCTAAACCAGGTCTGAATGAGGACTTTACTAGATCTAACCAGAGCTGCATTGCTAAACTAGGACTAAATAGGTGTAAATTACAGCTAACCTGGTCTAAACTACCGTATATTCGGACTATAAGTCGCGGTTAGTTTCATAGTTTGGCGGCTCCTGCGACTTATACTCGGAAGCGACTTATATATGAAAATTTCTCATGTCACCGGCATTAACTGGAGTAAATATTACCGTTTTCGGCCACCAGAGGGCGCTTGGCTTTTGACAACTACTGTATGTGCCGCTCCAGCAACAGAAGAAGAACGAAAGTTAAACCACTTAAACAGGTCCGCCAAAAAAAAATCATATTCTGCAGATTACAAACTGCATGTAGTAAAATATGCAGCTGAAAACGGTAATACAGAACCAGAAAGAA
>JAVQKG010107500.1:0-11530 GCA_036025885.1 Hypseleotris bucephala
TTTAACTTCATGCAATAGAGTTGAATTTAGGTAACAGATTTAGAGGACGTGGACATATTAACATAATTCCCTTTTGTTACAACTGGATATTGACGATATTGTTACAAAGCCTATAAATATTTGATATCCTAAAATAACTCAGAAAAACTCTATTACTTAATTCATCGGCAGTCTGAGCATATGTTGTTTACTTACTCCTTCTAAAATGTGGAGTGATTTCTGGGAACCTTACCTCTACACATTTAATTTGGGATACTACGGTGAATACTCCTATCACCTATACATAGGGCCTGAGTCGTCCTTGAGAAAATCAAAGTGGCGTTTCTAGTTTTCCTGCTGCCATGGCGCTCTTTGATCCTCCTCTCATCTGCCTTCATTCTCCTCTGTCCTCGGTCCAGACCTCCTACCGCCTTGGCCCTCTCTGTGAGCTGCTGCTCCCTTCTCTGCCTCCACTTGTGTTCAGTCCCATTGCCACTGATGCTAAATTCATGTGTTAACATTGTAGCCGTGTTTTCCAAAGATATGGCTCTGCGTGTGGTGGGCTAGCGGATGATGACATACTTTTTCCGCTGTCAAAGAATATTTCTAAAACGGATTTCACTGAGGCTAAAAATGGGGTTTGGCTATTTTAGATCATGTGAGCTTTTTCTGTCCCGGACACAGATTCTGTACACACATGGGCTCACGCTGGTGTGTTAAGCTGGGGCTAAAAATCTGTTTGAATGAATGATGATGAAATTAGTGTAATTTTCTTGCATTTTGGCAAGGGATATCAACATATTGCAAGTGGATACATTTGATCCCCTTTTAACTAATAAACCAAAGAAATTAAAGCACATCTACAAAACCTGCACCACTTTTAATGATCATTTAGGTCCATGTTGAATTGGAGGGGCTCTAGAATGCCTTATTAGATGTACAGTGTCATTGCCTTTTTCATTGTTACTTAAGTCACTTTTTAAGACAAACCAACCATCTGGCTCACGTGTTTCTTTCTTGCCTATTCATGTTTTCCGTTCAGACCAATTGACATGAGGCTCGGATAGTGAATAGTGACATTTCATAAAATTTTATTATTTCCAGCCACTTGTCAATGATCCAAAGTATATGGAATATGAATATAGACAGTACATTGCAGTTTTATTTTCTTTTTTATTGCTATCTACCTGTACATAATCAGTCCATGGTGTTGAGATGTAGCTAACATTGCCGACCAAAAATGTTTGAGCCTTATTTTTGTACTGGATTTTCCTATTTCCACACTGCTATACTGTCATAAAAATGCGTACAAGTCAGTAAAAAATCTAAATAACACAACCTTTCTCCTGAACCTTTTAGTACTGGCAGCTTCTACACCCTCTTCCTTTCTAGAATTAATATAAGACTGCTAAGATGTTGCTGTTCATGTGTTGTGAAGCCTGTTCCGCTCTCCTCCACAGCTGTGTATTCACTTATGTACATGTTCTTTGGTCTGTGTCCCATCTGTTTATCCCCATCATGTATGTGTTTACCATACGTATGTTCATGTCATGCCACTAAGCCATCTCTCTTGTGTCTTCTCATATGTCCATGCATGTCTCCCCATCCACATGTTGGCGATGCAGTAAGCAGTATGGTCTGACAGCCAAGCTAAAGGTACAGTATCAACATCTGTGTCTAGCCATCTTTCAAACCTGGGCTATAATACATTTAACAACCCTCAAATGACACCTATAAAAATATTGATGAATAAAACCTTATGTAACGATTTGCTGTTAAAATATCAGCAATTAATTTTTGGTAATTTATTGATATGGTCTGGCAGACCGTGGGGATATGTAATGGCCGATTTGCCCTCTAAGCTCACTACTGGCCCAGGTTTGCAAGTATGTGCCATCTGCCACCTATCCATCATTTATCTAACCATTCATTTCTCTCTCCAATCAAGACAACATTTGATTTAGTTTACGCAATGGTAAATGTGACCTCCTCGGGTGCGATTCAATGCAATGTAATTCTATGTATATTTCAAGTGGGCTCTTCACAACATTGCCAAGTCTCTTCAGCTCTCTTCTCTTGTACCTTCCCCATTGAGAGAAGTCAAATCACATCTGTACAGTCTAATCATTTGTGCAGGATAAATTTAAAAAGACCCTAGATTGATTATACCCCGACAGCCACTTTAGTCGCATAGAGACAACTATTTTCAGTATTCACTGGCCCAAAAACTGATTTATGTGCATAACTGTAACGGCAGAAAGTAAACGTCTCAATTCCTGCTTGTAAGGGGAGGACAAATTAGATTGCTTCTCTCTCCTACCGCGGTGTATGAAAATGATACTCGATTCATTTGATTATGTCACACTTGATTTACTTAAAACAGTCGGAATAATCAACGTATATCATTTACTGCTCCCTCCTAATTAACATTAATGGTGGACGGGAGGTCTATAATATACAATTCACTTCTGATTTATAATGACCAATTTGGGTTTTTTTGCGCCAGCCATTTGCATGTCTTAACCCCCCGCTGGGCGACACCACAGGTTGCCCGTTTTGACTGATGGCAGGTGATTTGCATAGCTGTGATTACATCAGCCAGTTGGCAGAGACGGGTGTCATATCTTATTTCAGGTCTAATTTGTCACCGTATACAGATATAAATGTGTTGTGTAGATACACTGTGAACTTTATACAGGTTTTATGCGGCATAGAAGTATCGGGTATAGTGTTTATTAATTACCGTTATGATGTGGGGCTCCTGCAATATGAGACATGGAGGCATACAGGGCACCTTTGGAAGTAATAGGAAAATCATGTTGGTATTGGTATCTGGAATGACCACATCTCGTGGCTCTATTGTAGTGGATAGTTGCCAGTATTTATCAATTTTGGGCCTTGATTAAGTCTACAAGAGTTATATGTGGTTTAATAATCTTCTCAAGAACATTCTCATAACACAATTTTTTGTATTCTCGGAGTCTCGGATTCCTCTCTAGTTAAATTAATAAAACTATTTCAATGCAGTCTCACAAGGGAGACTTATTAGGAAAGTTTTTAACTCATTCCCTACAGCTACTGCCAGGAAATTTTAGCATTTTCAAGCATCTTTCAAGGCCCACAGAATATTTTGTGTTTTGGATATCAAGACATAAATTATCTCAACAGAAAGAACAGAATGTTAGTTTGTAGCGTGTTTAGTTTTTTTGTAATCTGCAGTTGAATAGAGCTAGTTTTACCGTTTCTGGCTCTCTAGAAACAGAAATGTGAATAATTGCATTTTTTGTGAACGACTCTCTCTCTCTCAAGAAGAAATTGTTTTGAGGCTTTATTTTCTCGCTCCCAAGAATCTTTTTCATACACATTTTTCTTTTATTTTTCCTGTTCACTCTGAGAGAGAGAAATAGAGATTTAGAGTTAGCTGCGTGTCACGTGACATGCGCCAGGGGAAGAGAGCAGGGGAATGCAGCTAAGCAGAGCGGGCCGTCCGCTGCTCCTCACCACTCCTCACACACTGACCATAGACTGTCCGCTGCTCCTCACCGCTCCTCACACACTGACTATAGACTGACCATAGACTGTACTGTGACACACGCACAACGCGGGACTTAGCGGGACTCGATGTGTTTTGGTCAGGGTTTCGTTGCAGGTCTCTAGGCTGCGTTTTTTTTGTTAGAGGCAGCTTACTTGTGTTTGATCACGTGATTTTGGGGTTTCCTTTGGTCAGTTTGACCCAAAAATTTGAAAACACGTGTTGGCGGTCTGAGCCTTCGGAGAAAACACGTGTTTGGCAGTGAATGAGTTAGTTAAATATTGAAACACTGATTATAAAAAGATAAAGAAATCAAATATTCTCAAATTTTATACTTTTTCATCAACAAGTTAATATTTTTTTCCCTTATTTATAGGTAATTAACCAAATATGTCACTTTAAAGCCATTAATACCTGTGTCCTGTTGTCATATTGTTCGATAAGGCTGGGCATGACAGCAGCTGTAATGATGTGACTTGCCCTGATGGAGGCGCTACAGGCCGCCTGCAGCAGTTTGGCGCTGGGCCACACCAGCTTCAGGTCGGGTTCACCCAGATGTGGCTTACAGTCTGCAATGGCATCACATACACAGGAAGTTAGAAAAAAACACAACTAACTCATACAAAGAAATGTTATTACTCTTATTTGAATTTTTAGTGTTGAAGTTGTAGTCTGCAAGTTTTCTAAAATAACAAAAATGTGGGGAAAAATGCTTTGTCTTGTCCTGTTCTATTACAGTATGTAAAACAGGTAACAATAATGATTTCTATTTTACTGAAGTTCCTCCCTTGGTCTCTATAGTAAGATCAGATCAGACTTTGTGGGTTACCACTTTGACCAATAGTAGTGCAGTTTTACTTGAGTCCTCCTTCCCCTGGCCTCTACACACTACAGACAACCTACTTTACATCATAGAACAGGGTCAGATAGTCAACTTTTATTTCTTCTACTTTTAACTTTTTCTTATTATAGGACACTTACGGACTACACTTTTAAGATTATGTACATTACAGACAGTTGTTGAATGTCACCTTTGATAACGAGGTCGAGGAAGGTGCTGAGGGAGTCGTCTGCGTCTGAATTGAGAACAGAGCGAGAGACGCAGGAAGTGATCGCGGTGAGAGCGGCGAGACCTGCAGACTCGATCCTCTCACTGGAGGTCTGAAACACCTAAAACCAGACAACATTCGAGATTAATTTTAATTTACATCTGATACTGTATACTAACTACACTGTACAGAAGACTGCTGAAGCAAACTGTAATACACACTAGGATTAGCCAAAACAAACATATATTTTAAATTATGCTTTGGAGAAATCTCTTCAGTTTGAGTACTTGTAATAAATGTGTATAGCTTTTCAGTATTGATCAATAATTTGCATATTATTATTCAGGACCCAATTTTCAGTTCAGTTCATGTAAAAATCGAATTAATTAATAAGTGATATGTATTAACTATAAGTGGTCAAACAAATAATAAAACACAAAAAGAGAGCAGAAAATTCTAAGAAAGTGTGTTGTTTTGCTAAAAGTAGTCCACTAAAATCTCTCAGACTGTTTATGTTACTGGCTATTCATTAACACTGAAATGTTAAACTGACCTCTCTGCGAATAGACGTCCACAAACCTTCTAGAAATTCTGCCAAGTCCTTATGGTCATACTGAGACACACAAGCTGCCTGCAAATCACAAAAAGCTTCATTGGTAAAGAAAAATGGTTCTTGTTTGTGTCCACTTTATTATTTTGGAATGTGACAGTGTGACTTGCATTTAAAAGAGCAATCTGGAGATATTGCCGAATTGCTCCAGTTATGATCAAGTCTTTTCTATTGCACTGCAGCTTGGCCCAAGAGGTCACAGAAAACACCAAAAAGGTTCAAAGGCAGTGCAATGTAATTTCAACTTTTTCATGGGATTTAATAAGATATCTAACCAGTGTCTGCAGGGAATCCAACTTGGCACTTTGTACATCCGAGTCCACCTTTTCAATGATGAGTGGTAGCAGAAACTATGACAAAAAAGTCAATATTTAAATGGTCGAAACTAAAATAAATATTATAAAGAAAAGGTAAGACAGTTACCTCTGCAAATTTGGGCGTCCCAGTAAGGATTGCTCTCAAAGCCAAGATGAGTTCTTCTTTGGTGATGCCATGGGGGTCATTGGGAGGCTAACATAAAAGCACAAGTAATAAAAATTAAAATAAAATAGAGATGCATTGATTAAGGTGTCTAAAAATCTTAATTCTTTCATTCCAAACTGCATATCTTAAAACTAGACCTCTGCCATGCTAGCAGTTTGGAAAAAAAAACCTAGATCTAGACCATGATTCAGATCACTCCCAAAATCGAATCGCCTCTTCCTATGTAGCAATTCAATTAGTCAACCGTTCTTTCCTCAATTCTTCTTTTACACCATGAGAAGAAGGTTGGGGTCTGTGTAATTTATAGCTTATTGTGTCTTTCACCAGAGACTAAAACAATAACACAACCTTTACCCTTTTTGAGGCCAAATGGGAAACACGCATCATAGACAAAAACAGTTTCTCCAATATTGTTTCCTACAGATGTCACAGGAGGTCACAGGAAGTCAGTGATGACATTTCTGTCTGCTAAGCCCCTGGTTTTCATCGACTTAGGCCCAAAGCAGCTGAGTAAACATGGACTTACAGGGCTGAAGTCTATGGGGAAATAACAGGACGTCACTTCGAAGAGCTCCTCTGTGAATTTACCTGAGGACAATAGAAATACATCAATGTTTGTCTGGACTGAAGAGGATTATAAAGTAGGGGTGTCAATATAGTAAAACATGATCAAGAACTTATTAATGCAAGTCATGATATCAATTTTACACATGTGAAATTTGTCTTTCATACAATACTACTGCGGTCTTCATAAAACCTTTTTAACTACAAATGTTAAGTTTTTGTATTTTTATTAATATGAATGCTGGATTTTGCATTGTTACAGTAAAAATTACGGTGAAGAGCACCGCACAAATTTGCACCGTGGCACGTTTCAACAATCTTCCCAGATTATCAAATCATCATAATTTCATATCACATTACAGTCCTTAATTTATTTATTTACAGGGTCATGCAATATGTCACACTACTCTACAACAAAGAAAGGTTAAAGCTGGAGATGTATGTGACAGTACCTAAATCATAGCCTCTGTGGATGATGGTCTTTGCGATCTGAAAGGCTAGAAGCAGGTTACGAGGATCCCTCTCTCCGTCCATAGACTGGACAAAGCCAAAGACGAAGTCAGCTCCTAAAGTCTTCAGTTCTGTGAATTTGTATAACAGACATTTAGAATTGTTTAGTGATTGCATGTATATAAATAAGAACTCACTGATTTTTCTAACACTTTAGAATAGAGAGCATCTATTTAGCAGTAATAAAACATTAATAAATGTGTAAATAACAATAATTTAATGAATATGCAGTTTATATGTAATCAACAAACATATTTACAAATTTGCATTGATTTACAACAGGTTAATTGATTTTGAGATAATAGTCTTTACCATCCTCTCTGGTTTCCATCAGGTTGATAAGCATGTTGTACATACAGGCTCTCTCAGCCAACATCAAAGACTAGAAGGAAACAGAGATTATTACTTAAACAGAATTGGATTATTTGGATTAAGATTATTTGATTAATCAAGTCAACTCTCACCTGAACATGAACATCTTGGAACAAAGACCGCAGCATGGTCACAGCTGAGCCTGGAGGCAACACTGTACATTTTGTCTGGAGGAAAAACAGTATGGTGAGAACTAAATGCTTGCCTTTTATATACAACCTTTATATTCTTTTTCTGGACCCATTAACCAAGTGTAGCTGTTTTTAGTTACCCAAAACATGCATGACCCTTACCAATGCTTTGAGCCCTTGTAAGACAGGAGGTGTGACAACGTAATGGTCCTTTAGTCGGTTTTCATAAAATGCTAGGAGTACTTCCACTGCCAAAAGAAAAATAGACTCAAAGAAAATATTACCTTTTGAAAACTAAATTATTTCTCAAATTAACATACCTTCTCTCCCTGTAAGACTGCCATAACACTCATTTAGAACTTCCGAAAGCAGCTGTACCCCTCTGGCTCGAGTGTGGGGCTGGGAGCTGGTCAAACTCAGGCTACAACACAGCAATTCACTTTATCAATGCTCAAAATATAAAACATTGGTTTAAGGGAATTACTATGACAATCTTTCCTTTTGTGACTGTACATACAAATATACGGGAAAAGTTATATTGTTGCCAGTTAAATGTATTTTAAGTATTTTGTCATGTTTACCTTTGTTATATTACACTCAACTCTTGCTCAAAATAATTAAAATGAATCAATATGAAAATGACTTTATTATACTTCAAGCAAGATCAATACCATGAAATTAAGCAATGACAAGAATTGTTTTGTAACTTACCCCAGTGCTTCTACTAGCTGCGGTACTGTGAATTGCCCATCTTTGACAGCTGAAAAAGACTTGGATTTAGTGTAATGTTCATATGTAAAGGACACATGAATGGCAAGCTAAAACTGTGTTATCTTGACTAGTTACCAACATACTAGCAGCATCAAGCAAGGTTCAAAGGTGCATAGTTCATTGACAGGGATGTTTACATAGAGCAGCTAACAAGAAGCATGCGGCTCACTCACTCCTCATTACACTAAATTGTGCTATTTTTTGTGACTGACAGCAATAAAACATATTAAGTATACGCGTCCCGTGCATTTACAGAGCGACAAGATGTTAAGAATAATGTGGTATGTTCTTAAAATGTTGTATCATGCGGTTGAACACCACACAGGATGTTGAGGCGCTAAGTTAGCTCGTCATTGTGTTGCGCATCTTTCATAAGTAGCTACAGCTTTGATAACGTGTTTATACAAAAACGCTGTGAAGAAAAACATTGCAAAATTGACTGCTGTAAGCATGTTACCTGCTGCCGCTTCTTTGGCCTTGCTGTCCACCAGTCCGGACACAAACTCCTCAACTAAAGACAGCACGACAGTATTGTCCGCAGCCATCGTGCTACTGGAAAAGATGGCCAGTACGCATGCGCGCAAAGTTTGGTAAAAAAAAAAAAAAATCGAGAAAGCCATAACTGATAAAAATGTCAAGAAAAACAGCAAAAAGCATAAGCAAATAGTATTATTTTGAGAACACGTATCAAATAATTGTAAATAATTCGTAACAGTTTAAATAAATTGTATTATGTTCCTTTGTGCTGCTTTCACGTGCAGTCGAATTTCCAAAATAGTACCTTATATTAGCTTTCTATTACTCTTCCTTTTATTGGATATCAAAGGGTAAATGTGTGCGTTAATGTAGCACTACTGTTAAATTAGATTTTTATTAACATTATATGTAACTGATAAAATATCAAGAAAAAACAATAACAAACAGCAACAAACCAGTATTTATGTGTTTTATTACTTTGTTATTACACATCAAAACGCAAAGGTGTGTGTTTAAATGGTCGTGTTATTATTTTTTTTAATAAACTTGAATCTGCTTGTAGTGTACCTGCTTACCCTCTCTGCGCATGCGTTAACAAAAGTTCGCTGGCTTTAGCTTCTGCGCTAGTCACATTTCCCTCAACATCAGAGGGAAGAAGGAGAGTAATTTGGGAGCATTTAACTGCAAACATCTCTGGACTTACGGCAAGAAATGTGAATGACACGCTGAGGACTAGGGGGAGATGCCACTACAAACTCAAAACAGGAAAGTAAATCGGCGCAGTAGAGGGACATTTCTGGGAAGTTTGTGTTTACTGATGGTGTAGCTTAGCATCGTTAGCACCCCCGATTTCTTCAACTGCTAGTGGCTACTACACCTCCGCAATGGGTGCACAATCGAGCTAGTAGTAACCCGCCTGGAGACTAGCCCCTGCCCGCTGACCATGGGAGGCTGTGTGGGGAGATACTTAGACGGATGGGACGACACACCAAGCCGGGGATCCTCAAGGAATGGACGCGGAGGTAAGCCATAGCATGTAAAAATGAGCCTACAAACAGGGCTTCAATGGTATATCGTAATTACAGTGGGCCCTAAAGCAAACTACAAAGTACACAACATTATAGCTTAATGAAAGATAGTGTTACTGTGTAGAAGACTCAAGACCAGCTCATGTTACTTAACGCTAACACTAATGATTCAGTGTCTTGTTTTCTACGTGGTATCTGTTGGGACTACTGCTAAATACATTTGCATAAAAATACCATGTAGGAATGAATACGCCCTTATGTGCCAATTTAAAGGCCTTTAACGTGAACTTGTTTTGAAGTAGAGATAGGAAGTATATGAAGTATATGTATAGTATATGATAGGAAATATATGAAGGAATATATCACTCCAGCATAGATTACACATGTCAAAATGGCATCTATCATGTTTCATACACAAATAGCACAGTGCTGTAACAAAACTAAACTAAACTAAACAAAACTGCTGTATTTTCAATTGTTTAATGCTCCTTAGAGTTTTGCAATTTCCTTCCTAGAGACAAAAAAAATCTTCTTTAAATGTCTTTTTTCTTTTCTGCTATTTAGAGAAATCACCTATTCCAGCTCGCCCCACACTGACTCAGCCACTAATTGCCTTTACTTGACTTTGCAATCTATGACAACAATACCCGACAATTTGAAGCCACCCCCTTAATCCCACAAGGGCAATCATGTCTGGCTGAGCAGTGTCTCAAATTAAATGTGGTAATATGGTCGGTATGGTGGCCCAGTTCTGATGTGGGTTTAGAGACTGTAGTGGTTACTCTAACTGGCACCAATGAAGTGGTGGTTACGCAGATTCCCATGGCTTCTTCTGTTGTCATGTTATTCTCAATATAGACCCAACTTGCCCCATGTTTTAGGGTGATGGTAAGATCCAGGATATAAACATGGAAAACAATAGATTTTATGTAAATCTTTTAGACCACTGTACCTTTTTTTGTACTAGACGACATCAATTTGATTTTAAAGCTGTATGGATATGTGTTGTACATTCAAATACATACTTTATTTGAGCAACAAGCCTCTTATGATGAAGTGAAAAACACCATAATGAAAAATATAACGTCGAGACCATCACTTTTTTTAGATAAACAAATGTGGTTAGTAATAGTTTTATAGAATAAGTATTGTATGGGACTTAACCACAATTCTAAATTTCCATAGTTTTCTCCCCATCTTTCGTGTATGATAGAAGATGACAATACACTCTGCATTGCCGAAAGCAAATTTGCGTCCAGACAGAACCACTTTATAGACACCAAATAAGGCCAGCCAATCACACCAAATATGCAGTTTTACGTCAGTACAAGTGACACTGGCATTTATACAGTGTATCATTTGAAGTGCTTGACTTGTGTTTTAGTTTAGTCGCTTTTGGGAAAACCGCTTCTTCACAATGCAGTAAATAGTAATGCCTAATAGGGTTTTCTTTGTATTTGGGAGACATGTGTCTGTGCTTGATTTGGATGTGGGTTATATTCTTGCTTCTCAGAATAGACTGATGGAAAGTTTGTCAATCTTCTTTCCACTTTACAATGACAACTACAAAGGCTGACGTCTGTTCACAGCATTGGCTACAAATATCAACTGGCTTTATATAAAACGTAACAGCTTTCATTTCAGTTTTTCTACAAAGTTTTCACAGTCATTTCCCACCCCAATTACTATCAACACACTCCCGTCCAAGGCTGATGGGAAAGAACATGTCCCGTCATGTCCTTGCGCCATTGACTGGTTTCTTTAATGGGACCTCACACCCATCGCTGTGCTAGATCGACACTGAAGAACTATTAATTAAGTTCCCTTTTATGCATTGGTAAATAGACTCTCAGAGATGACATAGATAACAACTTTGAAGATGCTACTCAAAATTTCCATTGTCTGCATATCTAAACTAGACGCAGGCTGTCGTAAACGACAGCAAATGTATATCGGCGGAACGCCCCATGCGTCTGCGTCAACTGCTATAACACCGACTGCCTTATGGCGGAGGAGGTGGTGGA
>JAVQKG010107528.1:0-10422 GCA_036025885.1 Hypseleotris bucephala
ATGTACTATATAATCTTAAAATGAAATATTTTTGTTTATAAACAACCCTATTTTTTATGTAGCACACAATGCATAGCTCCATTAAACTACACATGGAAATCCAATGCCCAGAGCTCCAAGTAAACCTAACCACATGACATTCCTGCAGAAAGTCATGTCAACCTTGGCAGCAGTATCAGACAGACACAGACAGGACTGGCCCTTTGTCTTAGTGCACCATAGGACTAAAAATTGGTTTTGGAGTTTGTATAATCAGTCAAGTGCTGTATCTGTGTGGGGGTGAGAGAGACAGGGACATATCCGGAAGAAGCTTTGGATCCTTCTCCTCTTGATAGTGTTATCAATTTACACAAGCCTAGGAATAAAAGATGACATGTGCTGGAGTGTTAGCTGTCCCGTGAGCCCTTTGCTAACTCAGCACGAGAAGCCTTTTTTACTCATGGACCATACACAATAGATGCTAAGTGTATGCTAGTCTAGTGTGCGGGCCTGCCAACGTATCAGTTAGTGTTTACTGCAGTATTCTTTTCTTGTTCCTTTATGCTTTTATAGACAACAGAAGAAAAAGAATGGATATGGGAAGTGCTGACAATAGAGCTTGTTGGATAGTTTGTGAAACATACCTCTCATTTACAAAAACAGGGAGTAAAATTTTGTGTTACACCAAGCAAAATTCAAACAAAGAATTGTAACGATACACAAAAAAAGTCCAACATAGCTAGGTAGGTATTCCAATACTTCAATGTTTCAATGAACTAAATCACAGCAATGCTTTACATGCCAGCTTTATAGCCACATCATGTCATAAAATTGTTTTGTTCATGACTTTGTGAGCTCTGCCTCAAGCTTTACACAGAACCTGAGTAAAGTTTGTTTTTTCATGTATAATATTGCTATTTGAATTTTGTCCAGTCATTTTGTTTTTATTAAATAAGAATAGACTTAGACAACTTTCTCACAGGAATGAAGTGAAAAAGAGAGAGGTCTAAACCCACCATTCAGGATCCACTATCCCATCTACATAAAACTACTCACCATAGTGTGGCCATATTGTAAGTTGTGAAATGAATGTCTTGAATGTTGCTGCCAGTGTCTAGGAAGAGAGTGGAGCCAAATGGCACAACATTGGTTTCAAAGCAGTTCTTCGTACATAGTAGCTGCTCTTTGCCAGATAAGCCACTGATGAGTTCAATTTGAAACCATGCTTTGTTTTGCCTCCATACTTTTTGCAAATGTGGGCAATAGAATAGCTACAGAAAATCTTTTTTTTTTTCACACTTTTTTTTTTTTTGACCCGTTACAGGTCTTTTCTTAGCCTATGCCTGCTTTGGGCCTGAGGTGTGCACTCTGGAAGATCCTCAGTCAATCACCAGCCAAAATTAGAGACATCTGCAAATTAGACTGCAGTTCATCAACTTCTATACACGAATGTCTTGTATGGTAAGAAAAAAGCAGTGCAGTCAAAAAGAAAACCCACAATAAAACAGAGAGAACATGCAAACTCCAATAATTGAATCTTTGTTGTGAGCTGCCATTATTCACCTCACTATTGCAACACCAAATTGCAACAATTTAAGCTCACAAAATTGAAACTTCCAAATTCATTACACAAACTAGTCGAATCTACAAACCGTAATTTCTTCTGAAGTTTTGAGCTCCAATGAGAATTACATTAACAGCTCATAAAATCTTTAAACATCTGGCTTGACTTGACAGGAACATTTAGGATAGCGAGTGGTGAGGAGTGGGAGGCAAAATGTGCTGCAAAGTTTTTCTTTACCATCTGATTATCCAGGGATTTTGGCCTGATTACATTCTGTCACCGCAAGGATCTTTAATCAACCTAATGAGCCTGCTGGTTGTGCGTGGTAAAACTGAGATCTGATATTTCCACAAAGAATAAACCAGTCTTTTGTGCTTTTTACTTCCCTCTCCAGTCTCCTCTGCCGCATCTACACACATGGCTGGATAGTTTGTTGTTCAAGGCACCAACAGAGCTTAAAAGCTATCAGTATTTAGTTAGTTTAGTAAAAATACATACAAGTTTACTTTGAACTGATGCCAATATGCAGTAGCGCTATTCCCCAACCTCATAAAAAGCAGGTCCCCTAGCCAAAACTGTACTCTCATAACACATACAATCATTGCTGACTAATATGGGGGGTTTAAGGTCTTCCAAAGAAAACAATAAAGCCAAAAATGCAGTAATGGCAACAGTTAAAAAGTGTTGTTTGAAGTGACTTTGGCTAGGTAGTTTCCTTCACATTCATAGATTCTTAAAAAGAATTATTTGCCACTTCATTAGATAGATTGCATTGCAGCATAGTACCATTCATTGCTGGCACCGTAAAGCAGGCGTATCCATGATGACGCAGTTTGCGACGCGAGCCTTTACATTTCAATCCATCCTATATTTTATCACTGTAGTTTCCGGTTGCATTGATGAATAGGGCCCAGGCACGAACCAATCCATAACGTCTGTAAGGTTAGGAAAGCTAACTACAGGTCAAACTGAACAAGTGGGTCAGACGTGGGGGAGTGAGCAAGGGAAGTTGAAAAAAAAGTGTTTGTAATACAGAGTAACTACAGCTAGGTCTGGACTTTCATACACTACTATGAGAATCTAAACTGTTGTTTTTGACATAAGAATAATATTTCTCATTTGACATCCTCTGTTTGTACAATTGATAGCAACTTTGTATAATTAAAGTAAAAAAAATTATCAACCAAAACACATGAACCAATCAGCTAACAGTACTACCCACCTATGCTCCAGGAAGTGTTGTATGTTGGTTTACCTTCTGAGATGGGGCAGGTGAGGACCTGAGTGCTGTAGGAGCTGAGAGGAGCCACTCGGGCTGAGTGTTTCTTCATCCTCCACTGGGGCAGACACACTGTCCTTCCCTGGGACGTGTGTGCGCGGGACGTGTTGGTGCACTGTCAGCAGCCCTGCCTATTCACTCCGTACATCCTCAGGTTCCTGACTCCTCCGCTACGACCCCGCGCTCTGATTGGTTCACTCCACTTCAGTGTCTGCCAATTCTTCCTTAGTCGTCAGTCTGTGTCTGGATAGTGGTTCAGCTCAGTGGAGATCTTCACTAAAGTCACTATGTTGCAGAGTTATCCAGCATGGCCACTGTCTCCCAGGGAGACTGAGCCTCAAGTGTGTATGACACGCTGCAATCACTCCCATCATCTCCTCTCTGTCTCTCTGCTTCTTACCCTCCTCTTCCTCGCTCCACAAATCAGCAGCTTTGTTTGGAAGGTAACCAAGCAGCCAAGCTAATTATGCTGTGTTAGCTGCTCCCTCCTCCTCCTCCTCCTCCTCTCTTTTACCTGACCAGGCTCCACAGACTCTACTGTCTCTCTGCATCTCCTCTGTTATAATACTCTGATCATTTCTTCACAATCTCATCATTAGTTTAGACTTCAGAGTTAATCAACCAAACTGAGGACCAGACAGAAAAAAGATGCTTTACAATTGCATTATTCATTCACTCCTCAGTCTACTGATTGAGGTATGGCCGCCATTTTGCGCCTAAGGCCCCTCTGACCACCACCAAACACCAATCACACAACCACATTCATTCATAGGCAATTAGGGTTAAGTGTCTTTCCCAGGGACCCAAAAAAACATGTTATAGTTAAAAGCTAAAACTGTACTATACCTTACAACAGAATGTTGATGCACAAGCTTCACAATTTTGTGTTTCATTTTATCTTTGCTATGGTCAGAAATGTCACGTTTCCAGGGACCAAATATATTTGTCTATGAATAGCATCTCCTTTAGTTATGACATTTTCAGAATCGGTCTCACACTTATCTGCATTATTTAGTTTAACCAAATGCTGGTTATATTGTACAAATGTAAAAATAGGGCGAACCTGCTGTACTGTTCTATATAGATTAAATTCCCACTACATCAATAAATGACACTTTTTGTAACAGCCTTTACATTCTCTCTGTTTCACTTTTCATAAGCACTTTTGTTCACTTTTATTATGTTCGGACATGTGCCAGGCAGCTCTTGTGATCTTAATGGTCTATTTTCGTTAAATATTTACACTATCAAGCTCCTCACTCCATAAAACATCTCACTCATTTTGATAACAGTCAAGACAATATGGTCCATCAGTGGACAGGCAGGAGTGAGAGGGCTGTGCAGGCCACTCTGGGGACTGTGGTCAAGAGTTTCCATCTCAGCATAGCCCTATGCAGCTCTTCCTGTGGACTTTGAAACATTTAATGGACTAAGAACACCCATATTGATGTCATGTCAATGTACGCAGACTCAAAGGTGACTTTGATATCCCGTATTGTAATCTTAAAATAACTTCAACAGAAGTCAGTAAGGCTGAAAAAAACTGACGCCCAAAAAGATGATTGTAGATATGGCAAAATTATTGTACCTCAATAACTCTGATCTGAGGGACACTGTATTCCTGTTTTAAACCTGACATGTACTAAGTTTAGTTCTGGTTTACACATCAATCTGTCTTGGTAAATTTGGTTATTTGGTTTAGTTCTCAGTAGGAATTGTTTTCTAGGTCTGTGTAAAATATTTTTGTATTTTTGTACAAAATCTGGGACCTGAATATGGCTAAGTCAACAGCTAAGTCAACAGCAACAATATGAGGCAGCACAGTTAGCTAGTTAAAAATACTGTTAGCTGTAAATGTGCTGTGCTATTTTTTGTGTTTTGGCTTTAGGGCCTCTGTCATTCTCCCAGAGTTCATTCGGCTCCCTCCCCTTCCTGTCTGCGTCTATTCTCCAGCGCTAAGCAGCAAAAGTTCTGGCATGGCTATAGAGAGCATGGAAGATCAGAGTATCTCTTCTTGTGTTCTTGAGGGCTGCGAAAGAAGAAAGATGTATTGTTTGGGCTGCCTGCTAAAATGGATGAATAGTGGTGATATGTTCCAGTTACTCTGATTTCGTTGTTTTAATTCATTTCAGTATTTGGCCCAGAAAGATACCCCCTTTGTCTGTTTAAATTGATTGATTTGATTTAGTCCTGGTTTAGTTTTGGTTCTGTTCCACATCTGTTGTAGTGAATTTCAATAATGGTACCAGTCAGTTTTGAGGTCAGTTTCATGTGTATAAATGTTGACAGAGACACTGAAGCTAATGCTAATGCCATGTTGAGGATAAATGTGCAGTGATGTGCAATGTGGTCAGGTGTGACTGGCTACGGATCCCCATGAGATGGACGGGTTAAACTTTTAAAAATAGCCTTGTGCTGATAAGAGGAGTCAACACTGAGACAAGGAGGTTGACAAATCATGCAGTCAGCACACAAACCAGACATACACCATACACACATGCAAATCACTGAGATACCTGGAGCTCTACAGGAGGCTGCAGTACATGATGATGGATAGGGTCTAAGTTGTAATAATGGTAATAAACTAAAACATAATCAAATAGTAAAAACAATAGTAAAAATGATAATTTCCATTCACTATTTGTGATATCTTTGTACCCACATATTATATATCTACTTACTCATCCAGTGTTTGTAGCATATTCATTCTATAAATGTCAGTGTAGCTGTTGTTGTTATAAACATCATTACTGGTGATATTTGTTAGAATTACTATTTGCACTTAAAGAAATCATGCCTTAACTTGATTTATTATGATTATCATAGTTATTGTTAATACATATACTTTTCTCTTAACTTTAATTTTATTTTTTATTTAATCTTGATTTCTTGTTAGAGACATAAAGACATAATTCCGCAACTTATTTACTCTAATAGCCATACACAGAAAACTATAAATACTGTATATTGTCACCTGACGTAAAGAGATGCAGAGCCATCTACTAATAAACACTGGTCCACAATTGAGCCACTGGTCCATACAGATCAAAGCCTAAAATAGTAAAACAGCCTTCCTCCATACCACCATAGCAACCGTGCTTGTCCTGAGTACTGACGCACTCAGCCCATTCACTCTTTGTCATTCAGATGAACCAATATAACTCAGTTTATAAAGCAGGCCATTGTCTTTAGAGCCCCTCTTACTCAGTACATCTCACTGACAGAGTACAAGACAGTGATGGGCTTTAAAAATGAAGAGACCAGGCCCAGTCCAGACCCTCTTGTGGTCAAATCAACACTGAACAATAAAGTTAAGGCCTAACTTCACAGAATTAAAACATGAGGACACCATGTGGTGACATTGGTAAACTGCACCACAAGAGAAGATGATATTAACAATCCTTATCTTGTTTACTATCCAGTACAACCTTATAATACGATTACATTTATGTCCACATATATTTGGTTTTCATTCCTGTGACAGCTGGCAGTCTTATTTTTTCAGTGTTAGATTCCAAATGTAATTGCCATGACAAAAATGTCCTTCAATACAAAGCCATTGCTAAAGACTTGTTCTTATTGGTATCACTACCTATCTTTTGTTACATCTGTCTTCAGTACACTAAACTTTATACTAAATTATAGTGAGATGCTTTAAGAGGCAGACTAGAGAAAATACTTTTTAATCAACACCCTGTAAAACCAATGAATGAAACAAATTTATTGTTTGTAATATTCATTGCAAATAACAGTATACTGTATTATGATAAATTACAAAAATGTACTGGAAAATACACAAGCATTTACTTGTTAAAGTTTGCTTCCTTCACCACATGGGGGCGCTCCTGACCAAGAGTACTGTAATTTCTATACTATGCAGTGCAGTAAATCAGCTTACATATATTACAGTGAACCTTTATATTTATGCCGAATATAATATGATTATTTTTAAGTTACTGCAAATTTTTCCACATATGCAAACTGAGCGGCCCATTAAAATGCATTTAACTTCTCTTACATACAGTGCAGTTCACATACCCCATATGGCCAACACCTCAGTGGCAGGAGCACAGGTCAGCAGTTTCGTAGCTGCAGAAATATTGTACCCATTATACGCAGGGCGCTTTTGCCTGCTCCCAGGAGCACAGAGAATAACAGCACTCTAGGAGTCATTCAGGCAAAGCCCATTCGATGCAAGAAAGTTAAAAATAGCAGCAAGTAAGTAGGCATGGGAATGGGACAGTCCAAAATAAATTCATGCACAAACTAAATGTTTAAGCAAGTTAGAGAAATTCACCTGCACGACAACATGAGCATGGAGTACAGAGGTGCATTAGCAGAGTATGTATTATCATAGTGTTCACATACATACTGGTCTGGCACATGTCCACTCACACTAACACATTATGGGGATGCCCACTTTATTAGGAACACAAGTGCACCTTCTCATTACTGTCGTGTAAGCGTTCAGAGAGGACTCAATGCATTTAGGAATCAGGCATGGTGAGGTTCAAATCAACGATCACAATGAATCAGAAAAGGGACTTAAATAAGTAAGAAAATGGCATGGTTATTGGTCCCAGATGATATGTGTATTTTGTCTACTGAAACAAATAACCAACACAATGCTTACAGGCAATGATTAGAAAAAGCAAGAAATATTTAGAGAGGGACAGGTCTATGAAAAGTTGTTGTTAACATGTATAATAAAGCTGCACATTTAAAAAAAAATCTAATTACAATTGTTAAGACAAATATTGCAATTATAATCTTGTTTTTAAAACCAAGATTCAGTTCACGGCACATTTTAAACCTGTCTGGAAAACTAGAATATTTACTGTTAAAATTTCCACAAGAATCGCATGCCTTTCAGAACATGTTTGTAGAGTTTAAATAAACAAGGAATGCAGGATTACATACAATGTGTTTTGTTTAGTGCAGAGGATTTTATATTGCCTAAATGATTGCAGCCTTTATGATTTGCTAGATGCGACCATAGGAATTTTGATTCAATTGCAATTAATTGTGCATCTAGTTAATCTAGCCAGGCCAGTTCAAATTATTTAATGCATCAAGGTCTGCAGAACATAACACGTCCAAATACTATCAATAAACAAAATTAGAAGACCACATTTCAGTTCACTTAAAACAACAAAGTCTTCCTAATAAAGTGATCAATTGCGATACAAGTAATATTTTGCTGACAGATTCATATAATTTTACCTATACAACAAATACAGCAGCATTTTTCTACAAGACACTCCGCAAATTATGTTATGGCATTTGAAAAGATGCTGAGGCGACACTTGCTGCATCATTGTAGTCCTTTCCAGCAGGAGTCAAAGGTGTTGCTGGAGTTTGCACTTTTGTATTAAACGTATTGATATTCACTGATGTATATTCATGCACTTGTGTTATCTATATAAAGTGGTGCATTTAAGATGGCTATATCATGTTAGCTTGTGTTACGCCTTGACAGCACATTATCATAACCATATGGTCCATGTATTACAAACTCAATTTTGTCAGCATATGTAGTGCACAGTCTTCCCTAGCAGGCATCTTGTGAATCAACACAGATGGCAAGTGGCAATATCAACAAACTGGCAACCGACATCCCGCTAAATATATCTCTATCACTAGCACTGTATAGCCAATCTATTTGCATGCTCTGTCTAAACATATATAGAAATTGATAGTAACAAGACAAATGAATGTGACTTTGAAATCTGGATACACAATTAGCAAAGTGTTAAGCAGATGTCCTTGTATACAATTGTATTTTTACAAACATAATTAATAGCTAAGCAAGCAAAATAAAATAGTGCCTGCTTAGAGGAATGCATTCAGTTTACCAGCCTTGGAGAAAATGGGAATGGATAGATGGTGGGAACCAGAGGCTACAGATGGCATATTTGACCAGATGGAATGATATTGTCTTTCAATTCAGATAGCCAGGGAAAATTACAACTGATATTGATGCCACGGCGGTCCACACCTGCCTTCCAAATAACATTGTAACATTCTTCACAGTAAGAATAAAATGGGACAGATGCCAGCCTGTATCCGAGGGCTATAATACCTCTTGTTACATGTGCCCCCTCTAAGTTTTATGAATTCAAAGATAAATAATATATACAAGCACTCAAGACATCCAGACTTCTATTTAACTCAATAATGGATGAGATTAATTGTGCTATTATAAGAGCTTAAATAACTAATCGTATCAGGAGGACCAGGCGATTCATCCAAGTGACTTATTACTTATCACCTCTGCCAAGAAGGCTATGTTGTAGTTTGTTGTAAAAGTACAGTCAGATTTTGATGGTGAAATGTGTTTATTAACAATTAAATGTTACAGGTAGATTTAAACTTTCATAATGCATTTTGGAGACTATTATTTTCTACATGGCTATTTGACATCCATCGTGGCCTGGTGCCCTCCTTATGAATTGTGTGTTTTCTCAAGCTTCATGCTATAGAAATAGATAGCAACAGTATAAATAGCCTCATAACTAAGTAATAGAGTGAATTTAGCCTGCGACTAACTGGCAATTGCCAAGGATGGACCTGCCTAAGGCTCATAGCTGCTAAAAAAAGGCTGAACATGAGTGAATGCACAGTTCTATCTACCACAATCTTTCCAGCTAACTTTGCAATTCAAGATTCAAGCCTATGAGGCTCTGGTGTAGAAAAAAGATTCTGATTGCCCTGAATAGCTCTGTAATGCTTTAGTGAATGTTAGTGCTCTCTAAGTTACATCTCAATCAGTTTTTACTGTTAAGAGTAGATGCATTTAAACGACGTGTTGATTGCACCGAGGTTAATCTACTGCCACAGATACAAACAGGCGCCTAATGAGAAACACTCTCATTTCCTTCTTTCCAAAGCCTTTATCTAAAAATCTATTAAGGTGCTTCAATATCCACTGCAAACGTTTTCAACATACAAACCATGCTGCAGCGACCTTACATTTCCTCTAAGTCTACATGCAGCCAGTGTAAATACATTATTTCACAGGCAGACAGCGTGCACTAGTAGAACTGCTGGGAACATCCTAATATTGAGAAACATCCTGCTCTCTCCTCTCCTCGCTGATGAGCCTCTCAAAGTCATGAATTTGTAGAGAAGGCTTTACGTAACAGACAGATGGGGTTGTTGGCGAGCTGGCATGACGAGATGCAAGGTAAGTTTTAGAAGAAAAGTGTTTGCAGTCAAGTTTATTTTTCAGAAGTCTACACTTGAAATGCAATTACTGGCCACTTTACTAAGTAGATCTTACTTAAGCCTGAAACCCAGTGTGATCTCCTCTCTGTTTCGCATTGTGTCATCTTGTGTATGGAAACCTTGGTGTAACAAGTGGTTATCTTAGCAAATATTGTCAGCATCAACATTTTGATCCATTGTACTGCTGCTTATTACCGACGCCAGGAGGTTATGTGATCGCCTCCGTTGGCGTGTGTGTGTGTGCGTGTCTGTGATCAAGATAACGCAAAAACTACTGCACGGATTTGGATGAAGCTTTCAGGGAAGTTCAGGACTGGTTTAAGGATGAGGTGATTAAAATTGGGTATATCTGCGATGAATATTAATTAAGTTA
>JAVQKG010107558.1:0-25990 GCA_036025885.1 Hypseleotris bucephala
GCATAGAAAGAACCACCAGGTATCAAATTGTGGTAATAATAATAATGCATCGATTTTTTTCACAACTACTCAAAGACGCTTTACATTTTTTTTGCATTATTCATTCACTCCACAGACACACACGGTGGTGGTAAGCTACTTGTGTAGCCACAGCTGCCCTGGGGCACACTGACAGAGGCGTGGCTGCCAGTTTGCGCCAACGGCCCCTCCGACCACCACCAATCACACAACCACATTCATCCGTAGGCAATGCAGGTTAAGTGTCTTGCCCAGGGACACAACGACAATATGCGCTCAGGCGGGTATTCGAACCGGCTACCCTCCGGTTGCAGGGCGAACACCTTACCCACTGCGCTACTGCCACCCCGGAAAAACGCGGTACCAAAAATGTATTGTCTCTTTAGTCCTTGTGTGACATGTCGGTGCACTCCTCACTTGAGTGTTGATTAGTAGGTGGCACCGACGTAGCTTACAAAACTGGGTGGGTGTTCTGTGCGCGCCAGATTCGACTTGCTGTGGGTGGTGGCTGCGGCAAAGTTGTGCCATGCTGGTGTGCCAGAACGCTCGGGTTCAGCTTGCGTCGTGAGTCCGGGGCGCTTTACTCTGGGTAAGTTGTCTCCTCACTTTGTTTTGGGCCTTGTGCCTAGGCTGATCCCAAAATTATTTGCCTCAGATCCAGAGCTGCAGCGGGTCTGGCTCCAGATCCCTTTCCGGCTCTTCCCTCTTCTCCGCTGCCCGTGAGCACGCGTGTGCCTTCCCGGCAGGTAAGGTGCAGAGCCTGCATTAAAAGTTAGTCCTCTTCAGTGTCATTATTAAGCCCCGTGTCCTCCTAGGCATAAAATGTACGTGCGGTCGGGTACAAAGGTTGCCGTTGGAGAGGACCGTTGCTTTGTCCAGCTCGATTCATTCATAAACTGCTGTAATCTGCAACAGCGTGTTGGGTGGTGCATTCAGGTGCGCTCCGTGGAAAGAGTGCTTTCACAACAGCAAAAGGACGACTCATTTTAATATTCCTTTTTTTTATTAGTTGCAAGTCCTCGTTTGGTGAATTTTGCTTATTTATTGCTTTTCTGGCATTGCTTTAATTTGCATGTTAATTTGCCCTTGCTTTGCATGGCTTGTATTTTCTTTTGCAATTTTCCTCTATTTTGCATGGTTTGTTGTGTTTGCATTTCCTGATTTTGTGACAATCGTTTTGAGTGTTTTTTTTTTGGATAGTAAATGTGCTTTCATACCAAACCAGAACAACCTGTTTTAATTGATAGGCCTAAAGCATTTTAAATGATGAATATAAAATAAATTGACACACATTTTTGTAATCTGTCTCATGTCACTTTAATGTCCAAACCTGACGCGGCCTTATGTTAAATTCTGTTGGTTCCAGGGCCATTCCCTGGATGGGGTTGTTGGTTTCTTTTTCCCTTCAAATTAATTTAATTCTTTTTAAATACTGCTCCCGCCACACTTGTAACTGTAGTTTTTGAATAGCTACTGCAATGCCAAGACACAGCTCTTAATCATAAAAGCTCAGATAATCCTAGGCACATAACTGTTTGCACTAGTTTCCATGTTTTAAAATTCAAGGTTAGCAAAGTGACCAGATTTACATGAATATTTCAGGCCTTTGTTCAGCTACAATTTCCCTAACTAATGAAGTGTATAGTGTTCTAAATTTTGCCATAGCTGATTTAAGCATTTTACTTGAAAGAAAAGTAACTCTTATAATACAATCTTATTAAAATACAAATTCAGTACAAGTAGTTAAAGACTGACATTTTAAATTCAATGTTTGGGGGGGGGTTTGGCCTGGAGATGGCCACCACCAATCACACAACCACATTCATTCATAGGTACTGGTGTACAGCGCTACTAACCTTGTGGCACAGAAGACAGAACATCAGTCCCGCAGCAAGAAAGTCTAAATGCAAGCTTCTAGTAGCTTCAACTCAACAAATACATATTTTCTGTTGTTGTTATAGCATCACATTTAGCTTTCTCACTCACATTTTACGCAGGCTCCACAAATGTCCACGTTCATCAGAAATACAACCCAGGTTTCCCTCAAATCACAGGGTGCTCAGCGCTCACTGCAGACTAAAGCTTGAGCTCAGAACTTTCAGAAATACCCACTTATCCCCAGGCACTCCTCGGCAGTGTAGGCTTTTAAGGGTTAAGGTTTACAACTCTTTAATGCAAAGCAGCTTTTATGCCATGTGTGCACAGAAAAATGCAGATATAGTGAAATGGTAAGAGTCGGTGTAGAGGAATAAGTCACAACCAATGCACACAATAACCCTCATCTATTTATCATATAGGGATATTTTTAACCCCCACAATGTTAGGAAGGTTAAGTTCTCTTTAGATATTTAAGAATATCGATAAGATGCAGTTTTGCTAATGGGCTTATCTCTCCTAACCGTTATTATATGCAGTAATTCAAGATGAGCGGCTTGACCAGGCAGAGTTTGTTGAAGTGAGGTATAGAACCCCTCGCATTAAAGTCACTTTCCACTTCCCCTAACCATTATGTATGTACAATGTATTTATATGTTATTATAGTTTGCTACACAGTGTATTACATTGTACCGAATGTGGTAGATACAGTGATGTAGAAGGGCTATGTAAAATAAAGTATGACCCAAATCACAATGTTTATTAGGTCTATAAAGTGAAGTGCAATGAGATAAATAAATTAAATAATTTGTCTAAGGAAAGCACCTCTATAGCAACATAGTCACAGATTCACATCAAATATTGATGCAATGAAAGTTCAATTATCCTATAGCAGATATGGTTTTCTAGTTGAGCTGATCTCTGTTTATCAGTATTATTATCTGCACTGTTTCCCATTAAACACATGTTCAGTGGCCATTATTGGTTTGGCGGCAATTGTAATTAGCATTGCCCTGAGCAACTCGCCACTGCATTTCATGGATTTCTATGCATTTTAATCAATGTTACACCTGCTGGAAAAACGCTTCCCCATTCCTGAGCTTGTAATATGACTTGGATTACTGAGATAACTCCAGATCAATAATGATTTGTCTGTGAGGCCAGAGACATTTAAAAAATAAATGAGTCACCTCAATCTGGCTGCATGGCAAACTGTTTAATAATGCTATTCAACTGAGTGCTTTTGAATTGAATGGCTCTGATAGAATTGCCATTGTCCTCACATTGCGATTCTGTGATGCCCCGCAGGCTCCAATAAAAAAAAGCCAGCCAAAGAAGCCAAAAGAATTTAAACATACAGGGGACTCATAGTTCTATTTAAATGGAATACCTAATTTCCTTGCCCTTGTTGTAATATTGTAGAAAAGTCCAAGGCAATATGATGTTATTGTGAGCCTGCGTGACCTCCCGAAAACCCACAAGTGTCACTCAACAAGGGTCACAATCCAAAACTAATTCTCAAATAATTGGAAATGGAGTAATAACCTTATGTGTGGCAACAAGGTCATTCGAAGCAATCATAAGAATGGCTCCTATAGCAATACAGAGAAGAAAATGTGTTACAGACAAAAGTAAGTCACATTTAGCCAAAAGGAAAGTGGATTCAATTTAATTAAAATGACTTTCTATGTCTACATTTGGAAGCACAAGTTGAATTTGACCTATGGCTCGTTTCAGCTGAACTTGTTTTATTCCTTTGTAATTAAAGTGACTGAGTGCTTTACCAGCCTTTATGACTGCAATCCTCAGAGTAAAGTTTGAATGCTCTCATCTTTTTTTTTAAGTTTTTTATTTTCTGTTTGAGGATGTTGTATAAACTATAGGCCCGGTGTAAACTATCGAGTCATAAAGACGATAAAAATATATTTGTGAATAAGTTTAATTACACAAATTACAAATGGGACTTTTCTTACAAACCTCACCCTCTGTTCATGTTTGTAATTGAGACACATCAAGCTCCCAAGCCCACTTTGATAATGTGAGAGAAGTACACGGCGGCTTTACTGTAGCTGTTTAATCGGGTTAAGGTGAAATGAGCCTTGTAACATAGAGTGCTTATAACCTTAATTAAAGTAATTAGATCAAAGTTAATGCACCAAGATTTTAACTCATTCTTCTACTTAATCAGCCCATGTAAACATCATAGGCTAGTTTACTATGTGCAGTGCTTTTAATGTAATTTGGCTTCTACTTAAATAACACAGTCGTAACCTTAGCTGACTGCGTTTCCTAATTTAATTACTGTTAAATGCGTTACAGTGAGCTTACAGTGAGATGTAACCTCACTGGATACTCATTTGGATACTAAGCTTATTCGCTTTGCTGCAAGTTGCATTTTTATTTAATTTGTTTTTCAATCCTTCAAATTACTCTTCCATATAGTATCAAATTAAGTGAAAAAAATATAATAATAAAATGAATAAATAAAAGTTTTTGAAAATTACTTAAACATACAGTACAATGCATTTTGTCAATCTGTGTTTACTAACTTTTTTTTGCCACAGCTACTAAATAAAACGTAAATGACAATTAGCTCATTTACCCCCGACTCTTTTAAAATATAACACGACTTTCTAACAGCTTTTATGCAACTTTTAATGAAATGAGTACATTTTCGAAAATAACTATAGACTGTGAATCATCATGAACAGCAGCACAATATCACCACCAAATTGCCCTGGAGAATTAGTTTCTGTTATACACATGGTACAATCGAAATAGTGAGCCATGTAGCACCGGCACCAGCCTGTACCCTTTGGCTCCCTTTGGCGTGTGCAGAAATACCCCCAGAGTGCAGGAAGCAGCTGGTGGAGTTAAACTGATCCGGCAGCCTGATCTGTCAGCCGAGCTCCCAGCAGGCCGAGCAACAGCCATGATGGACATACACACCTTTACAAACACTTCCTGTTGTTAGTCACAATTCGCACACAATCACACCTTGTACTCTGTTATTCCCATGGCTGTCAGAGAGGCTTTTGGTATAAGGAAAAAAAAAAAAAAAAAAAAAACTTGCTCACAATTTCTATTTATTCAAAGCATTATTTTGCAATGTGTCACTGGGCCTCTCAGGTACAGTATTTCCCTTACCTAAAAAGGTGCCACCTGGTGTGGTCATCTGCTCCTGTTGCCCACCAGCTTGATGTTTTCTCATCTTGCATGTTCAGACATGTTTTCTGAAGTTGCCTTTCTGAAAGGCGACTTCAGAAAACATGTCTACAATCTCAAATCAATCTCCGAACTGAACTCTGACATCAATGCATTATTGTCTACATTTCTCATTTTTGCTGTAGGTAAAAATACCAGTTTCTGAAATAATTAATAACTAAATCAATTAATGCAGTGTCACATCATTGTAAATCGAATGCATTTGAATTCAAGTTCCATTTGCCATGACAAACGGTGTCTACATGCTTCTATGTCTCCAGCCTACTTTGGAGTAATTGCTGTCATCTTCTATAATAAAGGCCTCTATTTGAGGCTCTTCTTCACCTCAAGAAGGGGCCCTCATCTGACGCACCCTTATCAGATCTCCATTATGAAAGCATTTTAGATATCTTAGCTACACAAGAGTAGCAGAGGTATATTTGCTTGAATCTACTCCTATCTATAATCCATAATAATACAAAGTGTTGGAAGTTGGATATAAATGTTTTTGATGAATTGCCATTGTCTATTTAGTTTGTTGAATGTCTCCCCTCACTTTTCTCACTAATTTCTTGTTGCCATATTGGCATATCAATACAGCTGTAAAAGCTCCAAATGTCGGGAAAAATCTATTTGTTCAGTGTTCAAGTTAAAGTGTTGTGTCTGTGCCAGACTAGAGACTAAAAAATTGGCAGCTAAGTCACCATTTCAATGTAGTTCATACCATGGATGGTGGTTTGATCATCATTACCAAGCTATGAACCTATTCTGATTTTATATTTATCATACTGACCATAATAAATTCTGATTCAAACATAACAGGAATAAACCAGCCCTTTTCTTTGGGTCTATCTGCCTGTCTCATTAGTCTTCAAAAAACACAACACAACAAGCCTGAGTTTAAACCATCATTTCACAGTCTGCGATCTTCAGTTTTATATTCTGCTTTTTCAAAAACCTGTGGGATTTAGATGGGCGAGCCACTGGAAAACATCATTTACACGCTACAGCTCATCTCTTTTCTCACAGATTTCTCGCTGACCGTTCTGCCATCCGAGGATCAAACCTTCTTTATACCTGCTGCATTTGAATGTTTGCATTTCAAATACAACATCTGCCTGACATAATATAACCACCAAGGCCAAATACATCACTGGCGTTTGTTTAAAACGTGTTAAGCAAGTGGGGAATGAATCAACCTGCAAGTGTAGCATATTGAATGTTGTTCTCCCCCCACACCTCAACCACCCAAACCAGCCAGCTAGCTACCAGAAGCAACAACACGCTACAAAAGACATCCAAAGTTGTCAAAAAGCGGCACTTTTTCAGCTCAGCCACTGTTCAATACATCATGGTTTGATTCCTGCGACTATGGAAGTTGAAAGAGGAATGCTAAATTTGAAAAGAAAAAAAAGGGAAGACTTTGGCAGCCTGAAGCCGGAGATATGTGAAGCCTCAACCTTAATGGGCGAGGAAAGATAGACAGTTACTATGTCACCACTTGTCAGATAGAGAAGTAGAGGTATACTTGCAGAGTCGGAGCTGTTCTCAAAGTAGTTTTACATGGTACCTTGGTGCTAGCTGCCGGGGTAATGCCTGGGAGGGAGGGAGTTCACTTCAGGTTGCAGACTGTCGGACGAAGCTAGATACCGGTTTGGGAAGTGGAGGAAAACTCAAGTCGGAGCGGAGGTGTCAAAACTACAATTAATTATTAGTACTGCTGTCCGATTAGGTGAAATTCTATACAGCCAGAAAACTTTTTTGCACACTTGGGTGACTTTATATTGTGGTCCATAGTTTTCATTTTCTTGTGTGTATTATGCACTAATTCAACAAATGAACTCCTTTATTCTCTGTTTGCATAATTACATTTTTTTCTGATTTACACCTACTTTTGTGATCTGCAGTACCTTTTTTGCTATCTATTTGAGCAAAAGTAATTACTATTATAAATAAGGGTATTATTTTTACATAGTACATCATACCAGAAAGTCATCTGAGAATAAATAAGACTTTGAGGTCACCTGTGGGGTGTATTATAAGGATTTTTGTTTTAGAGCCCTGGGAACTTTTACCAATCACATGCTTCCACAGGACAGGTGCGCTCAGATTTGTTGAAATATCCTATATGTCTGCCTATATTTCTGAATAATTATAATTATCAGGAATACTGTAATGAAGCAGTTGTTTTCATTCAGAATTCATACCTTATTAACCACAAGTTTTACTTTTTTAAGTAAAACTTAAAAGAGTTGGCTTTTAGTTCAAAGAAATAAAAGCCAACTCTAGACCGCAGCTTTATATTCTCTTACTTCCTGGTTTGTGTGAGACCATGACAGAGGTTTGGAAAGGAGAGGACGAGGGAAGGGGAGAGCATCATTCACACTCAACTTTTTTTTTTTTTTCACAAAATCATGGACTGCAACTTTAAGAAAATAATTTTACCAACACTTGAAATGAAAGGCACATCTTCATAATAATGTAATCCATTTCCATATCCCCTTAAATCAAGTGAAGTACAGTGTAAGCCATAGCCCAGCATTTACAGTTTCATATTTATGGATACATCTCCATTATCATTATAGGCTTGGATATGTGCTTTATATGAACATGGAAATGGCCTACAGTGAGTGCTTTTTGCTGGACCTCAGCACAGATATGGTTGCTAGGGGATATGTAATTGGCCTGTGTTCGCCTAAAGCCAATATACAATTATAAACAATTGATTTCACAGCTTGAGTGTGTTTTTTTTTTTGCTTTTCATTGTTGTTGCAGAGGGGACTTCCATTTTAAATCTCTTCCCTGTTCGTGTACATATACCGTTGATATCAAAGCAAAGACAATGTTATTTCTCATTGTTATATACAATCTTCTGTATATAAGTTAAGCCATATTTCTTTATTTTATAAATTTTTTTCTCATACTGAAAATGGTGTCTGAAGCTGCCGTTGTGTTAGACAGTACATTTATAAAACATGCCGTCACAAGATGAGATGAATGCGGGTCAGGACAGCTATGACAGCTAGCACAAAGACAACAGTTCATGCTCCCAGCCCTTCTTTGAGTAGTTTTCGCTTGAAGTGTGTCACAACTAAACAAAAGCAAAACATCATCTATGGACCCATAACAAAAACAATTGCTTTAATATGACGTCTTCACATTTTCAAAAACTTGGCAATAATCATTTGTTTAGGTTATATGGGGGAATTATATGTATGTAAATAGATGTTTTAATTTACACTGTAGCATTGAATGAGATTTGGTGACCCATAGTAATGCTAGATAATCAAGCTTCATTGTTGACTGGTTATATGCTCAACAAGGCAGATAATGTTCATGGTATGAACTGTAAGAAGGAAAGAGAAACTTGCCTATTGCTACAATTACTTGCTACACCCAATATGTACCATTCAAAATGCATGTACAGTAGTTAAAGCAGGAGTTAATACATCAGTTGCTATAGTACAATCATTGGTGCTTCCTACACTTAAAAATAAAAATCAAATTAGCCTACATTTGCTGTGTAAGTTGTATATAAGCCTTCATCTGCACTTATAGATATTTATCTGCCAACAAGACAGAGTTGTTTTATATAATGTTTACTGCAGTCTTTATGCTGTCTCTGGAAAAAAATACAGCTTGCTAAACAATTTAAGAATCTACATTATCATGAGATTGTTTGTATATACAAAAACAGTGTAGCTTCTTTTTAATACCACTATTTATAGACATAAAAATGGTGTGTTATGGCAATTAAGTATTCTACATTGTTCTACGGTGATACAGAAATGTGCATATACTGTATGGTGTTGCTATAGACATAATTATTCTTTCACAATGTAAGTCAGTGTGTAAAATAATTGAACGTGTTTCCCTTGCTCTATCTGTGCCTGCCTGCTAATTCTTTGTTAATAAGCGAGAATCATTGAATTAATTACAATATTAATAACCGGCATGGGGGAAAGGTATGTTGCATGTCAATGTTTGAGCTGACATTTTCTAATTTAATACAACAATCCTGGGCAGTATTACATGAAGAAGCAGCTGCACTAAAGGGGTAGACTGTGACTCTGGTAGAACAATTGGTGTTTGGTGCAAAAGCAAGCAGAAATAAATAAATAAATAAAAAAGAATGGTTTTATTTATAAAAGCCTCCCACTGCATGTGTTGCTGTTGTGTTGTTTGCAGTTCGCCCATGCCTATACAGACGCTTGCTTAAATTCAATAGGAAAGCGTTACATAAGGTAAAAATCCACAAAATGAATAATAACAAATGAGGAAGTGTATGTGGGTCACAAAAAGAAAAGAGAAGAGCTTTGAGTGTTGTCTGGTTATTGTTAATAAAGACATCTAATATGCATCTCTGCAGCAAAAAAACACACCATGTGGTTCATTTAAGGGCGAGAGGTGAGCTGAAATGAAGAATGTACCCCACCTATGGCCCATGATTGAGGGCATAGGCTCCAGTCATTTTGTTAACCCTAACTGCAAAAAGCAAATGAAGGAATACACATGCAAGAAACATTTAAATGGTGAATATATGTATCAGTACTCACCTCGGTGCCTCATATCCATTCACTGATAGCACGCAAAGTTAGTTACTTTGCATTTCCCAAGATGGTCTTGTTAATGCAAGGTTTTTATAGGACTAATTGTACACTAAATATATATAACTGGTTCTTCTAAACGTCTGTTGAGCTTAAATAGATGACATTTTAAGTAATTAGAATCAGCCATCCACAATAATTTTATTTGTGTGTCCTATACATTTTAGCATGCTCACCTTCATTAAGATGTCAATTTGGAACTTCATCGCATATAATATGTGCGAGAATAATTAGTTTATTAGCCACTTTTATTACTAGGATCTTACAAATTAAGACAGTACTGTTAAGCCTACTAAACCCCAAACAAGTGCAAAAATAGCAAATACTACAGACATTGCTTTGTATAATTTGAGCTGTGTGGCAGGGGAGCTAATGGGTTTTTGCCAAAAATGCTTGTTAAAAACATTCACACAATGTATACAAGACTACTCATTATATTTTGACACTGTTATATAATTTTTTGCATTTAAAATGTAGCGCTCATAGTATCCTTCATAATAATAAAATTGTCTGGCCCTAAACCACTCTGGGGCAGTGAAATTTTTATGACAGTGGCAGTTTAGTGAAAGCAGGTGTGTCGCTGTTGAGGACCTCCATACTCCACGTCCCTGTGCAGACTGAGTGAAGTGTCATCAGTTTGTCCGGGACAGGAGAATCCTCAGGGCTTTTATTGTGAAACTCTCTTCTTCCCACACAGTCACTGCACACTGTCACTGAGAAGTACAGAGATCTGAGCCCACCAGACACACACTACAACTTCTACTGTAGACATACTTAGTGATGCCACTATATACAACACATACATACTAAACATAATAAAACAGTACATAACCTAGAGTTGAAATAGGCACTAAATAGAACAAAACTTGGCACGAGGACATGACATTACATTTATTGATTTAAGAGTTATGAGACATATTCCAGTAATGCAATAGTATAAAAATGCAAGTGCTAGGCAACATCTACTTATTTAGTTTTGTCTCTTGCCTTTTGCGGTTGTGGCCTGCTAACTATGAACTCTCAGAATAAAGTCTGCATGTTCTCCTTGTTTTACCATGCCTTCTTTTTTTTTAATTCCATTAAAATTGAACCTACTTCTTGCATGTGTTGCTTGCACATTTCCCTAATAATCACATTTTAATTTTCAAGTGGACCAACACACTTTTAATTTGGGCGTGCTGCTGTTTTAAATGGTCCATCATTGTTTCATACAAACAATAAGTGAATAAGTGAATATAGAGTAAAACTTCCACATTTTCAAACAACTCAAAAGAAAAAAAAAACAACAACAACGAAACGATTGAATCTTACATAGTGCAATTGTCCTTCTTAGCTAATGACTTGGAGTGCATCCTAAAGGAAGATGACTTCTGAATAACCTTTGATAGGCATCAGCAGATTGACTACACGTGTGCTCCTGTAATAACCAACAGCCCTGTAAACTGCCATTGCGTCCTTGAACAATGACCATAACCTACAGCAGCTCTTCTCACACTGACGGGGGCAAGGGCTGCAGTAAATCAGCTCAAATATATGTAAATAACCACACAAACAGCTTTGGTCTTTCAAACCAGGTCTAAGAAGTCTCTTATATCCTTTTGATGTCTATTGTAACATACTGAGCAACAATTTGATACTGTATGCTTTGTACTACAGCCATTCTTTTTTCCACTACCATTTTTATTTTATTTTTTATATATGACTTGGCCAAAAAAAAAAAAAAAAAACAGAAGACACCACGGCTAGCAGGACTGGTCTTGTGGAGTGATCCCAGCCTACAGAAATCAGTATCAGTAAGTACTTATTTAGTGTTTACAACATGTAGTCCAACCAACTAGACCAACCTATCTGACAAAACTGTTATGCTCATTTAAAAGTCCAAAATGCACACTTTCCACATTGACAAATAAACAGCAGACTTCCAGTTTATTTGTATTGCAGAGAAGAAAATGCACATGTCACCTGCCTTGACAGAGTAGTTCACTTCCGACAATCCATCTTTGATTTGTTTCAAGGTTTGGGAGCATTATATAGTTTTCAGTGGAACAATGCTGTCAGCTGTGGCCACTCTGACACGCACAGCGGCACACCTGCAAAGATAACAATTCTTCAAGATTTTGGCTCTGGCACTCCAGCATTTCAACCAAGAAACAATAGCTACCGCCTAGCTCTAACCAAATTCCCCATTTTAATTAAGGCTATGTTTTGAATTTCCTCACAACAGCTTGCCACATTTAAGAGCAAAAATACACATATACTTCCCATTGTTCTACATTGTGCTGTAAAGCCGAGCATTTCTGAGCACAGTTGAAAACAGCTTGTAGACTGCTTTCTCCCACAATGCAATCTGTCCATTTTTCACCAAGTTGAAAAATCCCCTTCAATATCCACTGCTATGACTGAGTGCTTATTATGACTATATGTGAATCAGAGGTATTTTTGGACAGGGCTTTCATCTATAGAGTCCATTATAAAGATTTTCTGTCTCTATATCCATTTTTATAATGACAATTACATTAGAACCCTATTGTATCTGTTCTCAATTTGAAATAGCGGCCAAATTAAATACATGTAATTCCAGAGTAGGCCTGTAGGTTTTATCTATCAATTTTGTTGACCTGTTAGTTGTTCAACCTGGTCAGTAACGATCTACATAAGCAAAGTCAGTAGTCTAGGAAGCTAGACTCTCCACTGTACCAGCTTTGAATCTGGTGACTCACCTGCATCAATTGATTTCTCGGGCGGGGCGAAAAGCAGCAAGACAAATAAAAGGTACCGATAGAAAAACGCAACAGTGCAAGATGAATAGGAGCGTTAAATCAACATGGCATGTGGTAAAGAAAAGATAAATTACCTGTGTCTTTTTTGACATTAAAAACTTTTGGCGGAATGAGACAACTCTTGTTACTACCAGGATACTAAGTCAGTAGTATTGAAAATCACAATCATAGTAGTAAAAGGCAATCATTGATCTTCCTTTGGCCAACACTTTTTATTCCATTTCACACAGATTATGAGCCAAACAACCTTCTTTTTGTTGCATGCTTTGGCGCACTTTTATAATGGAATCATAATGTTTGGGAACACCAACTGAGTGGGCTTTGGGTTTTATTGCTCGCCAAATACAGTCCTTGTCATTGCCACACAGGGCTATATCAATAAGCCATCAGCAGCTGGTGGTGTGTGTTGTTATGCCAGCACAGCAAACAGTGGGTAGACATCCACACTCCAGCGCTCCTTTGGGAAGCGCAGGGAAATCAGAGAGCTAATCAACGCAAGGCTATAGGGCCGCGGATGTGGAAAACAACAGAGCAACAGGCCACTGAGGCTAGCCGGACCTGACGTGTAGAATTGAGTGTGAATCAGGAGACACCCTTTACTTAAGGAAGCATTTTCCCCAGCCTGGAAAACTCTGATTTAATGTAATGGAGTCTTCATCATACCGGGAAGGAAACCATGGGAATTCAGAAATTGTTCCATAGATGAGATCATAAAGCCTTTGAATTGCATTGGACCTGGGTCGGCTACTGTGTGTTTTATTGCACTAACCTATCTGCCAATGGGAAGCTTTTTCTTTACTCTATAGCTTTTTCACTGTTTAATCAGACAAGTCTGTTGCAAGATTGGACACTTTTTTCATTGTCATTAGTTATCTTTCAACTGCTTAATTGGAAAACCTTTTGGAGGTTTAAAACGTCCCACGTGAAGACGTGCATGAGTAGTTGTGTATGTGTCTGTCAGCCCTGCGACTAAATACTCATTGTCCAGGTTTAACCCAACCTATTTGCCCATATAGTTTCAAGAATATGCTTTTCTCAAATATGTATGTACATTGACAAATAAAGTAGACCACCAGTATGTGTGAATTTAGACATTATTCTAGAGATACTAATAAGGTGTATGCATGAATTGCATTGAATAGACTTTGTTCTTTGCCTTGTTGGGTACAATGCTTGCTTCTTGTTCTCTGATGTTTGCAGTGCAGTTGCTAGGGTTGTGTAACAAAAGTGTAATTAATGTCCCTTGGGTGTAAATAGCAAGTAAATTAATACTAATTCTATGCAGAGATGTACCAAATAGTCTGCTTTTATCCACAAGGTTGTTAGCAAGAAATCATTACCCATTGAGATGTAAACAAGACTTCGCAAGAACTCACAGATACCAACCCATTCTCAGACAAGTTTAGCTGTTATGTTATTGCTATTATTCAAGATATGTGGCAGAACTTATGATATTTTTTAACCTACATACTGTATATAGAGCTACGTTAAATAAACAATAGGCTACATACCCCTTTGGTGCATACAGCTGTTCCAATTAGATAATTATTACTTATAGACACCATTATGGTATACTATCTCAACACTAGTCTACAACTCACTGGCCACTTTATTAGACAGACCCCTGTGATAAACAATGCCTTCTGCTGCTACAATCCATCAGCTTGATATGTTTGTCTTCTTAATTCTAGTTGTACAACGGCTTATTGAGTTACCTTTTATCATCTAGAGAAAGTGTGACCATAAGTCTGGGATCAGCAAAGGCATTTTCCCACAGAACTAGTGCTCATATGAGGACTTTTATTTATTCTATTCCTAAAGGATTTAACATCCAAAGCCAGCATTGAACAATCAAAACTTGCTTTGAAATTCAGCAGATGAGTGTGCCTACGTGGTTAAATGTATTGATTGGCTGCCGCATTAACCAGAAACTCAAAAGGTTTACCTCATAAAGTGACCAGTCATTTGTATTTGCTTATTCTGCAAAACACTTGATATGTAAATGAACAGTCAGATCCATCATATTTGGGCGATAGGGAAGACAAATGCGCTATGTTGTCTCCAGACACTTGCTAGCGCTACTTCTTCCTAGTCTTGGAGCAAACACAGCAGTGAATGCTGAGGACTTGGCTCGGTATCAGAGAAAAGTCTACCTCGCGCTTGTTCCGATGTTAATGAGTTTGGCCTGTTTGCATTTTTATTTATCCGCAGTGGAGGAGTTTGAGCTGATTATCTATTCACACTGATATGGGAAGATAAAACTCGACTTGCGAGACATGCGGGTTGGCCGGTTGAAATGCCCAGCTTCTTCTTAAATTATTCAACCACTCAAGCAAGGATCTGAGTGGCGTCCCATGCATTTCAAAGTCACTTCGGCCCAAGCATTTATCTCCTCAAAGGTACACGTTAAGGACAGGGATGGGGAACTAATGATGCGGGTGCTCCCTGTCTTCCTCTCTGTGTAACCCCAATCATGGACATCCCTATATTGTACCAACCAAGGCGAATAGCTCTTTTCTATATAGTTAAAGACATGTGACTTGATGATAACAGGACCCAACTGATATCACCATTTACTATTGTTTTGGAATAAGTACTGTATAGACTATTAGACATGATTTAACATCTTTTCAACAATTACAATGAACCATTATTATGCTGTTTTCCGCATCTATTAAATATTTATTCAGTAGCTGATTGCATTATTTACACATCAACAGTTTAGTTGGGGCAGAGATGCAATAGAGTTTCCGTTTATTGGCCAAAATACACAGCAGAATAAATTGCTTAAAAAGAGCATTCACAAATTATTCAAAACAACAGCAACACCACATAATACAAAATGATGCGGTCAGTGGATTCAAGTTATGACAGCTATTAGTAAAATGTGGTCTTAGGCATATTTTTAAATGTTTTTTGCACGTGATCCCTGACAAATAACCAAATGAAATAAAACAGTAGTCTAAGGCCCACAGTTGTTGTGATGGGTTCACCCATAACCCTGGCGATTTTTTTTTTACATTAAGAAATATATTTTACCATTTTGACTAAAAATTATATTTCATATTTCAAATCAAAAGTCTTTGAAACAGGCTGCTATTCCTTTTAAGATATGCATTGCAAGAGATTTAAATCCCCCATTTGCCTAATAATCACTCTCAGCCAGTAATATGATTCTGCTGTCTGTCTCAGCATAGATCTCTAGTAGCATATTCTATATCTCTCCTATATGTTTCAGTGGAATAGAAAATGCCTGTATGCTCGTGACAGGCCTCCCTGTAAAGAGACGTATTCATATGCATCCAACATGAGGCGTGTAACGAGCAGAGATGACTGCCTGGAGTGCCTGGACTATACGTGAACCTTCCCTAAAAAATGCAACATCCCAAGCCACAAAGATGAAGACAAACAGGGTAAAAAGAAGAAATGCCCCTTTCCCCCCCTCCTCGAATCTTACACCACCCCTGAGTGCACAACTGATTTACAACTTATGGGCTTTTTCTCCTTCATCCCTCCGTCATTGAAGGCAGATTAGATGGAGCGACGATTGCGGTAGACATCAAACGTGACGCATGGAGGCTGTCTTTTTTTTCACCAGGAGACAGCTTCTTGGAGGCATTCAGGGGAAGAGGCGAACCCCCAAGCTCCCTCATAACAAGCAACTGGAGCTCACTTCAGGAAAGACACTGTTGTCTTTCATATCAACCTTTGGAAAATTTGAAAGAAATTAGTCCAAACATCAGGTGTCAAAAATGATTCAGCATATTCTTTCCAAGCATCCTCTGATTTGTTAGGATATGTTTATGTTACCAAATATGTGTACAACATATTTAGAACAATATCAAACCATCCACTTTCTCAGCCTGCATCTTCTTTTTGGCTTTGACATAGCCGTCTGTCCATATGAATTGCTCATCTGCTAGGTGGGTCTTCTATTAATTATACAGTAACATTTATTGTAAACAACAAATATGGCAACAGAATAAAAACAAGGGTCATTGACCAGATATGGTTTGGGAAAAGGTAGTGCTGACCAAACTTCCACTGTGCCATCCCATGAATTACTAATAACTTAGATCACTATTGCCATACTGACTTCATATAGGTCTATAGCTGAACAACAAACAGGGATACAGGATTGAGTCCATCTTAAATATCTTTCTTGTTTCAAAAAAGGATTCTTTGAATATGTGTCTTTGAAGCAGCAGGAAGCCAGCTGTCAATCAGTGGTGACAGCTGATTAGCCTGGTTCTTCACTTCAAAATCTTATGTAACACAGAGAAAATGTACAGATGGACCTCCAGAAAAGTGGATTTATTCTAAAAAGAAGCACAGAATAGTAACTAAGGCTATCTTCCTGTCTTCTTAGAGCCACTTTAGGCACGCCTTAGAGCTAATAGATTCAGGTTGTGATTCCTAGACCAGGTGCAGACTTTCTAAAATCAGCCAGTCCTTACTTCTCCACAGGTCTGCTCATTAACCACTAACATTATAGCCCTACATTTGTCTACAGTATATCTACAAACATGTAAAGAATATACTCAAACATGCACAGACATCGCTCTTCAGTGTATAACCTCTTTGATCCTCAAAACCACAGACAACTGATGCTTGTCCGGATATAAGGCCACACTCTCCTCCCTCCTTTTATTTTCTACCACCTACATCTCTATCTTACCTTTCTTCTGTCTTTGGAATTACCACTGAATTCACAGCAGAGGAAAGTGTAGTGAAGATAGTGTGCAAATGATAAAAGTGAAGCAAAAAGTAAATTCTGTTTTTTTTTAAAGTCACACACACTTCTCTTGTGATTCTTGGAGCCAGCACTACTTCTGCTCATTAGCTACTGATCCCAATCTCGGCCATTGTACTGTCTACAAACATGACGAAACAAATCCATCTTTTTGATTTGAAGTACTCATTCACTGCATACAAAACACAGCCCTTGAGTGTCTAACCTCTTTGCCCCTCCAAGCCACAGTCAACCAAGACTCCCTCCCCCCTCCCTTCCTTCCCTCCTACATCCTTCTCTCTCTCCTCACTGGCATTGCCAATCTATTCACAACAGAGAAAAAGACCGTCTTAGAGAGTATGAGTGATTCATATGATAAATTATGCTTTTTGAAAATCACTTGTCCCCTCACAGCATAAACTGAAACATTTTAACAAAAAAAATATTGTGTACTGTAAATTTTTTCTTAGTTTGGCTGGTCTTGCTACGTTTTTTCCTCTTCACATTTTTTGTCTGCTTCTACATGTAGTCCGTTTGTTGAAAAAAAAAATTAAAAAGGTACTGGTAAATATTTAACAAATGTAATTTCTGATTATTTTTGGAGCCCGCATACCCTCACCGCTATTGCTGATTAGCAACTCATCCCATGATCCACTATTCCTCACCTGTCCACCACTACACCTGACTTTAGAACACACTGCCAATCTATTCACAGCATACGAAAACACTGCTCTCGAGTATCTAACCTCTTTGCCTCCTCCGAGCCACAGTCAACTGATGCATGCCTGGATGTAAGGCCACCCTCTCCTCCCTTCCCCCCTCCCTTCCTTTTCCTACCTCCTTTCCTTTCCTTCTCTCTTTCTCTCTCCTCCTTCCTCCTCACTGGCTTCTTTTCTTTATCGCTAACTTGTGAATGGCAGCCAATCAGGAGCTGGAGTCGCCACAGCTCCAGCCTCAGTGACATGCACCGCCAGAAGTGATGCTCTGCTCGTGAAAGACAGGGGAGAGAGAGAAAGAGAGGGAGACTGTGTGTAGATTATAGAGGGAAAGTCTAGAGCAAGAGGCAGAGATAGAGCGAGGAGCGCACACTGGCATACACACGCGCACACCACAACACACTATAGCAGCTGCTGTGCCGTTGACAGTCTGGGAATGTAAGCGCCTGCCGAAAGCTGCCTGCCTCTTCTGTCGCTAAGCTAAGCACTGATCAACTTGCTTCACGCACATGGATGCTAAAGCCGGCAACATTTGAAAAGGTACGGTCTCTACTTTATGCGATTTCTTCATGTGTTCTGTGCATTTGTCAGCCTCACAGGGATGCACAGTGTTCTTTGCCGATGCCTTGACAGTGCAATGTTGACTTCGGAATTTCAATTAGGAACAAGAGTGAATTTTTGATATACATGTTTTTGTTTTAAGACAAAGTTCTCCTTTTTGTTTTACCTTTTTTCCCTGCATTTGTCGGCTTCGGGGTGTCATTCATGCCCTTTACTGATGCCAAGACAGACCATTATAGAAACCTAAAATATTTAAAACAGAAGTTCCCATTACTTTCCATACATTGACTTCATGTATCTTGTGTACTTGTCAGGCTCAAAGGCATGCTCATGTGCTGTGTCCGTGCTATGACAGATCAATGTTTTTTTATATGTTCGACCATGGTACAGTTGTCAACCTCAAAAAGACATTCAAGTGCTGCTGTAGTGAAAGACCAATGTGAATTTGTCAAAATGAACTACTTCAACGATTTGCCTCAAAGAATGCATTTGAAGAGAGTGATTCAATTGGCTCCATGTCTTGTTTATGCCCAAGGTTAAAGGACACAGTGTGAGCCACAGTGTCAGCCCTTAATGTCAAGTTCAGTCAACTCATTTTAATTAGTTAAGCGCAATGTAATAAGGACTGAGTTGGCTTAAACGGCTTTTTTCCTAAATAGATTCTTAAATCTAATGCAGTTTTTTTTAAATATATCCCAAGTCACTGCTGTTTTCCTATAAAAATGCCATGTTGCTTGCATGACACCTGTCAAACTCAATTGTACTGCTATATTTCCACTCATTTCTATTCTATAGGGTCAAGAAAAATAAACTTTGCCTAAGCATTTTCAGTTTATCTTCAGGCATTTTTTGCCCCGGTCTTTGTGGACATCCGCCTGCTGTGAGTGGCTCTAACTAAAGGGCTGACTTGTGCTGGTGGGCAGACTTTTGATGGAGAGCCACTGTACCATTCCTATCTCAAGAAAAACGCATGATGGTGTTTATCATGGTGTAGGAGCAAGGCAGTATAAGCTCCAGCAGTCTGTGCCATGTGCAGTCTCTGCCACACAAACTTAATCCTCTCCTCCCCGGCTCCCCCTTTTTTTTCTTCTCCTTTTTAGCTTTCCAATCATGTCGCTACGGAGTGACACGTTTGGGTGTTGCATCCCCCCAGGGTCATGGCACGATAATGTTAGGTGCAAATGAGCCGCTAAGATGCTTGACGACTTTGGAAGTATAATGTCAGATATGGGATGACCTTTGAATTTTGAAGTAGGGAAGATTACATTTCAACATGGCTCTTGTTGTGGTTTTAAATAGAAATAAATTGAGTTGAACGGCAACATTTTCAGAACAACTACAGTCGCTTTGATGTCCACTGAAAATTCTGTATTTTTTGCCTCAAAACATTCACCAAAATGTGGATTTCTTCAACTCAAAATATGTCCACTAACATCTTAATTCATGTCAAAATGCACTTATGGCCTCATACACAGTGCCATTTCTGATGTACAGCTTCACAAAGCAGGCTGTCCCTCCCTTTTGAAAGAGCTTTTCAACAAGGAAGTGTGCAGTGTATCACAAAATTGCTTAGAGGATTTCAAAACATGAGTAAAGCTTGCTGAGGTCTGCCACAGACCGGTTCTATAGTCATTATATTGAAGAATTATTGAAGGGCTAGGGCTCCCCCAAGTGGTCTTTGGAGGAGCTGCAGCTAGGTGCATAGTCTCCTCCAATGTCCGTAGGTATAGTGGTGTTGTGTGGTTACTGGCCTGTCAATAGCAGCAGTGCAATCAACGGGGATACTCAAAGTGCCAATCACACAGCTTCCTTGCACCAACCTTATATAAGTGGTTAGTTGTTTGTCAGTGTGAAATACTGCCTGTAAACGCCATAAATCGTCAGACTGGACAAATGAGTGAAGTACAAATGTTCAGCAGTAATCATGACGCCACAATGATGACCTTCAGGCCTTCATATGTCTTTGTAGCAGTACGTTCTCAAACAAACCCATTGCTGTTTCTTATTGAAAAGTCCATATACCCATCATCCCATCATAGGCTTCTGCAGCTTTTTAATTGTTAAATTTAAGCAACATTAAGCACTTTCAATAGGCTATATCATCACCTTCAGCTGTTTCTAGAGATATTCTTCTAAAGTTCAAAATTATCATCACAAAAGATGATATACAGTACATGGTTATCAGTGTTTATACCTTTTTAGATGGCCAGATTGAAGCAAAAGAAAGCACTTTCAATAAATCATCACACTTACCACCAACAGTTAAGCAAAGGAACACATATTCTATCAAATTAATTAAAATTTTGGTGGTCAAATTCAAGCTATATAAAGCTTGAATTGAAAGAATGCATATTATCATATTTTTTTTCACAGACATTGTTAAAATCATTAGTCTCCTCTCCCCCTTTAGGCATTTCGCAAAACTGTTTCAAATATTCAGACTGCCATTTTTGGGAAAGACACACACTTTTAAAGCACTTGAATCACTTGAAAGCACTACATTCAAATTAAATCGATGGAACTCAAGATGGAAAATTGTGCTCTTTCATAATAAAGATGATGTACAAAACTATACTCAGAATAACTATCTTTGCCAAACATTTATAAGTAATTACAAGCACTAAACTACGTCCAAATTAGGACTGGGTATTGCCACCAACCTCACGATACAATATGTATCCCGATACAGGGGCCTCAATTCGATTCGATTCGATACGATATTTCGAAACAGTAAATATTTCGACACGATATTTCGATATTCTTGATAGATTTTTAAAATTAAGTCTAAAGTCAAACAAGTAACTATACCAAATGAAGGATTTTTAATTATTCTCAATAACAAAATATTGAAGCAAACTGATAATGTATGGGCAAATATCATAACAACTTGTCTACATACGGTAGGTATAATGTTCTATATTTAACTATTTATAAGCTGCCTATGTGAAATGTGAACTATTAAGCAATAGGCCTATTTGAATAATACAAATCTAGTTTTACACTTGGGCTGATAGTCTTTAGTTGTTTTTACTAATTGATCAGTGACATCTTGGTCAACGTCACTGTATGAGTCCACTGCCATTTTACTCATTCACCAAAGCTTGTGTTGTATCAGCATTTGTCTATGTGGCCACATAGAAGTTACCTTTAAGTTTACTTGATGCTGCTCTTGTGGATTATTACACCAGCAAAACAACTATGGACACAGCAGTATAGATGGACACGTGTATTTAGGTATGTTTTAGACTATTTCACTTCAATTAATGTTGTTTTTGCTGAGTTTAAAGAGACGCACATAGCGCTAATTCTAAGCTCCGCTCAGAGTGTAAGTGCCTGCCTCCGTGGAGTGCGCAGGGACCTGTCTCACACACACACATGCACACACATGCACACACACACACACAGAGGAGCAAACATGACACAAGTGATGGGGGAAAGTATAGCACTCGAGTATTCCTACCTGTTAGCGGTTGTACTGCCATTCAGAAAGAAGTCTAGTTTAGTGTTAGCGAGTGAGCTAAGCTAACTGAGCCATAGCATTCTGTTTATTAACACCGGAGCTTCACGTGTATGCAGGCTTTGGTCTGCATTTTCTAATATTTTCCCTTACGTTGACTAATCGCACAGGACATGACTTTCATGGCTTTGGTTAACTACAGCCTTAGTGTATACATTTTTACTTGTCTTTATGCATCATGCTGTTTGTGCTGCCTTTGACAAAAATCACATCGATACAGTGACCTCTGAATCAATTCACATATCAGCAAGGAGTACAAAACAATATATTCCCGTATCGATATTTTGAGTACAGCCCTAGTCCAAATGTATACTTTATGATTGCTCACTGCACACAAACAAGAAAACCAAAAAGATTGCAATTAGAACACATTTATAACCCAGACAGTCTCAGAAAGAAACTTGTATTGTATTATACTGTATAGTCAATACTATTTCACATTTTCAAATATTCTTATTGATAACTTATTCACTTGTAGTTAGATCTGCCCATATGCGTAGGATGTAATTATTTTGAGGTACAGAGAATTTGTACCATGCGACCTCTTGAATACCACCCACAGTGCATATGCTGATCGTCTGTAACCCTTGACTAATCACATATTAGACATTTGCCTTAATTCACAAGTGCAGCTGGGTGTGCATTCATTAAAGGTAGGATAAGTCTCCTGGTATCAATGGTAACACCACTGAAGTGTCCTTCGCAGCTCCTTGGCACACAGTATAATGTAATGAAAGATCTACTGAATCAACATCTGTTTTATCCAGCCTACATGAAACATAGAAACATGCATAAAAAAGATGCACTTATCCACTACTGTAAATCTATACAGCATACAACAAAACTCCCTAACAATATAATATGCAATATGATGCACAGCACTCAAGGACAAATCCATAAATATAATTATAGAACACACATTAACATGTACAAACAAATAAGGAGTACTGTTTAATTGCTAAGAAAGCAGACTAGATGAAATTCAAAAGCATCACACTCAATAGCAGAACTCGATGATGGGCATTTTAATATCAAGCATTTGTGAAAGCACTGTGAATTGGATGAATTGAAATATAAAATGAACAGCAAAGTCAAGTGAATTGCCAGATTACAAACAGATGTCAGAAAATTCAAACTGAGACTGGAGGTGCTGACAAATACATAATTCTAGCTTATATTTAAAGCATAAGATAGAGATAATAAGCACCATTACCTCCTCTTTAAGAGCCAATGACCAACATGGGCACCACAAACAAAAGACCCACCAAGTTCAGAACTAAAACAAGGCTTCCCAGACAGACCCCAAAGCCCTTGTATAGTGTGTGGTGGTGGTAGGAGACTATTCCAGAGGTCAAACTAGCTTTAGAATATAACTAATTAAAAAAAAATAATAATAATAAAAACTAACATCCAGAGAGCAGGTAAGGTCAACCTAATAAAGTGGTCAGTGCATGCACATGGCCATGAGACTATGGACTTTGGTTTACATTCTACTTTATACCTCTTCTATTGTGCTAAATCACAATACCTACTTGTATTATGCCAGAGCCCAAATCTAACAGTCATGTATTTAGACACAGCAGCTCCATGACGACCCCATGGTGCATTCAGGTGTTTCTCCCGGCTCTATATAAACGAGTGTTCCATTATCCCGCTCAGTCAACACCTTCTAAAGCCTTACACACTTTCCTGCTGTACATTGCACCTATAATTATTGTTGCCAGTGGAACCGTGGCGCTACATAAAAGTGCTTAGTGCAGTGCTCTCTCCTCAGTGTTTGGGGCTACAGCCGGCCTGCTCCATTTACATGTGCGTACAAATCCATACAGACTTAAGTGCAAGCCCGGACTTTTCTTCCCAAAGCGCATTTTCATGACTTTTTTCTTTCGTGATCAAAGATACTCTTATTCAGCAAAATGTATAATTCTTACAGAAATGGAGCCTAGTGTTGCCCTTTGCCAGAATGCGCCTCAGCAAACAACACTTTTAAATCACAGTTTTTCATAAAGGAACATGTTGCCTACATCTTAGAAGCAAAGTGGGCGTCTTTTTTTCTTATACTTTGAAGGGAAAAATGTTTAAACGGATATATTATTGTGGTAATTATTAACAGTGAAAACATCAAGACACCGGTATGTCATCTAGGCATAATTATTTAGTTCTACACTGTTTGTAGTTGTAAACAATAAATTAGTGGATGTTGACAATACAGGGAAAGAGACTAATATAGCTTAATAAATGAAGCAAACGGGAATGTGAATGGATATTGTCAAAGTAGAAAAAGTGCATCTAAATCATTCTAATGCGAAACGTAAAAGAAATATAAGGTTTAAAAATATGTTTGCATGTGGCCACTTTATTAGGTACACACTAAACCTGATAAAAATAGTCTACCTGTTTCCTGTTTTGGGGTATTGTACATTCAGATCTATTGCTTTTCTGAGCTAATGTTTTGCTTTGTATTATCTCAAATCAGTCTCGGCAGTACATTTTTACCCATTGAACTATCACTCACACTAAATATCTTTTTAAAACTATTCTCTGAAATGTCATGTGTTTATCACTTTATGAAATCCACCTGGCCCCAATAGTAAATTATGTCCAAAGTTTAAAATAAGTTATATAGATTAAATTAGGATCTTTTCAGAAAGGTGTACAAAATTTGAGAAATGCATTTAATCTCATGACAAACAATTTATTTTGAAGAAAGAGACGTTGAGATAACTCTATAGAAGCTGGCAGGGCTGTACTCATCTTTAATGGAGTGTTTGGACAAATTCTGGGAAAGACACACTGGCCCTTATGCTTAATAGGCACACCACATCAAAGATTAATATCCAGAATGCTATTAAAACTCAAGGACAGGCTGGAATGATAATTAGAAAATGCAATCACAAGCATCAGAGCAGATTAATTGGAAGGCGGCGTTTTCTGATTTGAGCAATGCGCGAGTCGCACTCAGGCCGCATTATGCCGACGAAGGGGAATAAACATGAGGAAGAACTACTGAGAGACATGGGTGGCAGTGGTACAGAGAATACCAAGCACATATAGACTTCGGTATGACCAAGAACATCATACCAAACATAACAATGTAACAAACACAATGCTAAAAAGTAAAGCAACCAAAAGCCAAGCGAAAATCAAACCAGTCAGTAACTGAATTAATAGCGGTGTGTATTGCAAAATATTACAGGCATCCACACATAGCAATAACTCAAGCAAAGAATGCATTACACGTGTTAAAGAAACACTACACAATAACAAAAAGCTAACAATAATACCAAACACAGCAAAAGAAGCCAAAACCAGCAGCTTAAACATTGCGAATATCCAGCTCCTACCTTTCGTTGTATATCATGGTCTAAATGCCAGCCGTGATGTTACCCTAAACAAACAGAAACAGTCTGTGTTTATTAAAAATAAATGAATAATAATCCAAATGTTGAAATGGAAAATACTTTTTTTTTTTTACCTGGATCAATTAAAACAGAGCAAGAGAAGTTCCACACGTCTTTGTTGCTCACAACCATTTGGTATCCTTTACTTTGCTTCAATGAAATCGTTTGGCCCACAATGTATTTTCAGTCTTTCATATTTACAAAAACAAAGTGCAAGTGAGAGCAGAAACACATGCGGTACTTTTGATGTAGGCACAACTTTGTTTAATTTATAGGTTTACGCACATTTTCTAGTCTTGTAGTCACCTTCAAAATGTGTCTTCCAACCTTCTGCATGCAAACAGAACAAGATTTACACAGGTGCTTTTCACAGTAGCTCTGATTGAAAGAGGCGTGGCTTAGGGTGGAGCTTTAGGTGATAGCTTCAGGTCCCCTCGTAAAGAGATAAGACCACAGTAAAGACAGCACATCAATATTTTTACACACTATAAAAAGTCATTGGCTATTTTAACTGTAATCTATAATTAGTTTTCACAACAGTGTGATTTTTTGATTACAACAAAGCTACACTGACAAAAT
>JAVQKG010107571.1:0-18683 GCA_036025885.1 Hypseleotris bucephala
CACTGTATTCATACTAGTTATGATACATGCTAAATTACAGAACACGCAGATAATGACACAGTAATAATGGCAAATAAGCATATTCTGTTAGACTGGCCTCTCTACTCTCACAATGTTTAAGACCAGGCTGAAAACTGTTCTGTTTAGCTGTGCATATGACTGAATTTGTTTGTTATCTTCAAACTTTTTATTTAAAATTTAATTAATCTTAAAGGCACTGATTGTTGTGTTTTTAATTGTATTATGTTCTTTAACTTGTCTTTTTCTTCTGTAAAGCACCTTGAATTGCCTTGTGTAAGAATTGTGCTATACAAAAAAACTTGCCTTGCCTTAAATGTTGGTACATCTGTGATGAATACTAATTTGGTAATAAATTAATTAAGCTTAAACTTGTGAATGTAATGGCAAGTTTTTGCCAGATCTTCAAACTTTCTGTTTGTTTTAGGAACATGCACACTAGAGGAATAAATAAAGCCTCTGTTAATTTTCAGAAACTGTTGTGGCAATAGACAGTGGTCAGTGTTTGCCCTGCAACAGGAGGCTCACTGGGTCACACAAGCTTTTTATTTAAATTCAACTTTTCATTTCTTAGAGTGAAGGCAGTCTGTCCTGTTGTCAGTCTAATGCACAAAAATTATGGTATAGAACCCTTTATCTTAGAAGGGTATATACGTAGGGGAAAATGCTGTCCTGGGCGAAGGTCTGCACTCTTTAGTTTAGTTTATTAGTTTATTAGGACAGTGTACAATTACATTAAGCACAGTGGCTGAGATGTTTCTCAGATGTTTCTCTCTCAGAGTGCTTTCTAGTTGTCTTTGTGGGCAGATAACTTAGATTGTAGTTTTTTATGTAGGGTTTGTAACATTTACAGTAATTACGATAGTCTTGTGTGCTTGTTTTGAAATTTGTTAAATAGAGCCTATATATATGGTGTAATACATATATAGCATTTGATCTGTTCTCAATAATGCTTTGCTTATTGTCATTACTCATTACTCATTGACATGTATATGTTTGTTTAGGATTATTTTATTGACATGCAGTATTTGTTAATTTGGTTGGCCTATGAAGCGAGACCATAAAGGTGCAAAGGACAGCAATGCTTTAGTTTGTCACAATGGGACAGCTGTATAGTATGTTCTGTAGTATTATGTACATGGCGCTGGCAATGGTGAATTAATCCTGGGAATATGCTTTGTGAATGTTTGCCTGCCTACAGAGACATTCATCAGTTCTAGAGAGCTACTTAAGAGGCCCGTAGAACTATCTGCACCTCGCAATTAACATCAAGACATAATGCCCACACCCTCTGCACAGTTGAATAAATGTTTTCTGTAAAATACACTATGCAAGAGAGGCAGTTGTAGTAAATATAATGTGCATCGTTGGACAATGCTGCTGATATTGTCTATACTTGTCTCACTGTCCCATAATTCATTTGCATTTAAACTATTTAAAATAAAAAACTATTAATAATTTGCAAATTTTTTGCTCCTTCACCACTGTCTTCTTTGCTGTTTTCCCATCCACCTTTCAGGCGAAACTGTATTCTGGCAGATGAGATGGGCCTCGGAAAAACAATACAGTCCATTACATTCCTTGAGGAGATCCAGCGTGTGGGCATTAAAAGGCCATTCCTCATCATAGCTCCACTCTCCACTATCGCAAACTGGGAACGAGAGTTTCGGACGTGGACTTATCTCAATGTCATTGTGTACCATGGCAGCATTGTCAGCCGACAGATGCTTCAGCAGTATGAGATGTACTTCAGGGATGGGCAGGTAAATATATGAAAATATATTCAAAAATACATCAAAAATATTTAAGCGATATTTCAGGTGAAATTAAACTCTTGAGCTTTTTAGAGGCCACCTGAGGCAACTTTGTTGTAATTTAGGGAAAAATAAATGTTATTTTTTAATTTTATTATAACATTTTATTTTTTGACCAGTCCATATATTTTTTGTAGTTCTAAATCGAAATGATATAAACAATGGGAGCCTGGAAGGTCTATGCAAGTTTTTTCCCATTATAATAATGCCTTGCTTTTGTATAGCGTTTTTATACGCTTTACAATTGCATTATTCATTCAAAAGAAAAAGAAAAGTGAAATGTTGAGCAAATTATAATTAATCAAACACTAAATAATATTAGTAATAACTCTTGGGCATTAGCATATTTTAGCTTTTATTGCTCCAATTTTAGAACATTTCAGAAGCTACCACGGACATGTTGCTTATTACTGTATGTAGGTTGGTACATCATCAGTAGTTAGTCTCGAGCAGAGGCCATCTTTGCTTGGCAGGCCATGTGATATGGCACAACAGGCTGTTAGGCACTTTAGTAGGTTTAATGAAGGTGTGTGAGAGGAGAACACAGCAGAGCCGCCACCAGCCTGTCTCCAGGCAGTCTGTGAAGCAGAGCAGCCCCCAAGGGGAAGACTTTGTCAGCGCTGCTCAGGCATAACACACACAGCGGCTCCAACACAGATACGGCTTTTTGGCTGGCTGACTGACTGTGGGAGGGGATTACTCAATATCTTGTATCCCTCGAGGACTGTTGTCAAGACAATAAAGACAAATGGGGAGATGGTGAACCAAAGCATCTCCAGACAAACAAACAAACAAATAGGATAACGGCTCACTAATGTTCTGCTTGTAGACAAGTCCCTACAAAAGGACTTATGGATTAGATGAAATCAACACTTGTGGAGGTGTCTATATTTCAAAACTTTTTAAAACATTACACTGCTAAACCCCTTCCTTATTTTTTCAGGGACGTCCTATACGAGGTGCATATAAATTTCATGCTGTTATCACAACATTTGAGATGATCCTCGGAGGCTGTCCTGAGCTTAATGCCATAGAGTGGCGCTGTGTTATCATCGATGAGGCTCACCGACTTAAGAACAAAAACTGCAAGCTGCTGGAAGGTTTCAAACTCATGAACCTGGTAAAAACACACAGAAATGAACTTCATGATCATAGATAACATTAGAATATACATAATTAACAAAAAACTATTACTATGCCATCTTTTAGGAGCACAAAGTCCTCCTGACAGGCACCCCTCTCCAGAACACAGTGGAGGAGCTGTTCAGTTTGCTACATTTCCTGGAGCCCAGTCGATTCCCTTCTGAAAACACCTTTATGCAAGAGTTTGGAGACCTCAAAACTGAAGAACAGGTATCACATGTTTAATTGCGAGGATTGTTTCAAAACCTTCTGTATTACATGTAACAATCATTTCATCACTAGTTTTACAATGCCATTTTATACAAAAAAGATTTTAAAAAGTTGAAACATTGGATGGGAACTGTTGATAGTACACAATAAGTCATTATAAGATTCAAATGTGCGATAATAGAATGTTTAAAAAATCGCCAACCATACCATAAAACTAATGGTCATGTTTGTGGCGTACAGGTACAGAAGCTTCAGGCTATTCTAAAGCCCATGATGTTGCGTCGCTTAAAGGAGGATGTGGAAAAGAAGCTGGCTCCTAAAGAGGAAACCATCATTGAAGTTGAACTCACAAACATTCAGAAGAAGTACTACCGTGCCATACTTGAGAGGAACTTCTCTTTCTTGGCTAAAGGTGCAGGTCAGGCTAATATGCCTAACCTGGTCAACACAATGATGGAACTGAGAAAGTGCTGCAACCATCCCTACCTCATTAAAGGTATATACTACATAAAAGTTCTAAAAAAAAACAAAAAAAAACCCCAAAAAACGTAGAATTTATTCAAACTTTTTGTTTATGAATCTTACAGGAGCAGAAGAGAAAATTCTAGAGGACTTCAGGGATGTCTATAGCCCTAGTGCAGCAGACTTCCATCTGCAAGCTATGGTCCAGTCTGCTGGAAAGCTTGTCCTTATCGACAAGTTACTGCCCAAGATGAAGGCAGGGGGGCACAAAGTGCTAATTTTTTCTCAGATGGTGCGCTGCCTGGACATCTTGGAAGACTACCTCATCCAGAGAAGGTAATATTAAGAATTTATGTTTAGTACTGAGTGCTTTTGGTGTTTCTTGGTATTTAGAACTATGTGCTGTGATACATGACGAATAAACTCAAACTGGTATAAATTATATTTTTAACATTGTTCCCTCATTCAGAACTAGAGAGCAAGATCTATATTTTCACATTTTACTCTGTCCTACCTGCTTCCTGACAGCAGCAGGAGTTAACCTTATAGTATAGTAAACATGTGAGATGCACTGCACCGACTTCAGACATGGTTCATCTGTAGGTTACACAAAGCATTAGGGCTGTACCAATGTGTGAAACTTTTACTGGAAATGCATTATGTCAAGTAAGAAGGAACTCAGACTGAATCAAAATGTTTTCATTTTCATGTTATGATACTGATACTGACCCAAAAGCCGGATCGGTGTGTCAGTAAATAGGCCTGATACTACAGCCGATATGATTTATAATAATTTTTCCGGATTATGAGCGGATAAATTGTGTGGCAATTGTGTGGCAATTGCCATGACATTATATTACACTGTAACTCTCAAAATTCAAAAGTAAGACATTTTGAGGGTCATCTGGTTTTACATCTGGTATTTTAATAATGTTTAGTTTTATTATTTTGATTAATAATAGAAAGTTATCATTAGTATTGGTTAATATCCGGTATCAGTCGATCCACCCAGAAGCTCAGATATCAGGATCGGGACAGAAAAACCCAGATTGGTGCATCTCAACTTAAATGTGTCTATGCTTAAAAGAGTTCTCATAATTCTGTAATTTTCTAGGTACCTGTACGAGCGAATAGATGGACGTGTTCGTGGGAATTTACGACAAGCTGCCATAGACCGCTTCAGTAAACCTGACTCAGACCGGTTTGTGTTCCTCTTGTGCACACGGGCTGGAGGTCTGGGCATTAACCTCACAGCAGCAGACACCTGCATCATCTTTGACTCTGACTGGAACCCACAGAACGACCTGCAGGTAGGGCAGGAAGGGCAGCTCTATTAAAACTCAACAATGTTTTTTGTACACACACTTATCTGTCGAGAACATTTCATAAAAACTTAAAGTCATTGTTAACTTTTCCAGGCTCAGGCTCGCTGCCATCGGATTGGTCAGGACAAGGCAGTGAAAGTGTACCGCTTGATCACCAGGAACTCTTATGAGCGGGAGATGTTTGATCGAGCCAGCCTTAAGTTGGGTTTGGACAAAGCGGTGTTACAGAGCATGAGCGGTCGAGATAACAGTCTCGGAGGAAGTGCTGGGGGAGGGGTGAGTTTTAGTCTCATGGTTTTATGTTTTGTAATAATTCATTCACTAATCATTACTTCATCACAAATGGTTCTTTTTAAGGAAATTTAATAATAAACAACAAATAACACAAAGTAGAACCTAATATAACATTGTAATATTTTTTTATATGTGGTAATACACTTGAAGTTTACAAGGGATTTAAAGTAAAACAAATCTTATTAAGGTCTAATCGTCTAATCTTTTTATGAGGGAGTTCTGTGTGTACTCTTCAGTCTTTGGTACAGTATATATCATACTTATGTAAAAGCTCAAATGTTATGAGTGTTTCTGATTTCTCACACATTTTTCTATTTATCTCAGAAAATGTATTGAAATAGATGGAAATATTACCATGACCAGAAATATTCTTTTTCATTATTATGTTATCGTTTTTTATACAGACAGTACAGCAGCTCTCTAAGAAAGAAATTGAGGATCTATTGCGACGTGGAGCTTATGGGGCCATCATGGACGAGGAAGATGAAGGTGCCAAGTTTTGTGAGGAAGATATCGACCAGATTCTTCAACGTAGGACAAAGACCATCACCATTGAGACTGAAGGACGAGGGTCTACCTTTGCCAAGGTAGGTGAACACTTCAGTCAATGCAGTTGCATTGTTTTTCATATATGCACTGCATTAAACATGTTATTGTTTTCTAGGCGAGTTTTGTGGCATCTGGAAACCGCACAGACATTTCTCTGGATGATCCGAACTTCTGGGACAAGTGGGCCAAAAAAGCAGATATTGATATGGATATGGTTAATGGCAGGGTATGTGAAGATTTGTGTTTCTACAAATATACTAACACTAAACAAAATCTAAATTCCAATTTAAACACTTTTTGTCTTTCTATCTTCAGAACAGTTTAGTGATAGACACTCCTCGTGTGAGAAAGCAGACAAGGCCGTTCAGTGCTACCAAGGATGAGTTAGCAGAGCTTTCAGAAGGAGACAGCGACAGTGACGACACAAAACCCAAACTAAGAAGAAACCATGACCGCCTCAACAGCTATGGGCGCACAGAATGCTTCAGAGTGGAGAAGAACTTGCTTGTCTATGGGTATGATGAATTTAATGTTTTATTTATAGTCTTCCTTAGTCTAACCCTTCCTCTTGTCTGTAGGTGGGGTCGTTGGAAGGATATTCTGAACCATGGACGTTTTAAGAAACAGTTGACTGAGAAGGATGTAGAGACTATTTGTAGAGCTTTGTTAGCCTATTGCCTTGTCCATTACCGCGGAGACGACAAGATTAAAGGTTTCATGTGGGACCTGATCGCTCCGACTGAGGATGGACAAACCAAGGAGCTGCAGAATCACTTAGGTAAGATCTCTTGCATTAAAAATCTATTTTTCAATGTTTCATAAAAATCAAAGCAAAAACTAAAACTGGTTATACTTAATGGGATCTTTGTCGTTTGTTTGTTTTGTCAGGTCTGTCCGCACCTGTGCCACGGGGCAGAAAGGGCAAGAAAATGAAAACCCAGTCGAGTTCGTTTGACATCCACAAGGCGGAGTGGCTCAGGAAACACAACCCTGAGTACATGCTTCAAGATGACGGCTACAAAAAACACCTCAAACACCACTGCAACAAGTAAGTCCTACCTTCTTTCATTTTTATGGACAGATGCTAGATCCACTTAGTATATGCCATTTTATTAAATCAATATCTCACTATTACACAACAAGTAATCCTTAAGAAATAGATCATCAACAATCATTTTATTAATATTCTGTTAATATATGCTGAATTACCACTGATATACAGTATGTTATTTTACATTGATTTACATCAGGTTATTACCCAAGGCTTAATGTTTTGAAACGTTTTATTCCATGATAAATATATTGGTGTGAGATTCTAATTTCATTTATAGGCTTTTGTTTATATGTTATTCATAATTTACCTTTTGAAAAAACAAAAAATGCTCTTTTTTTTATGTGTTAAGTTTAATATATGATGTGTACCCTTTGTAAAACAGGTCTATTGCACATCGGGCTTTGGGCATAGAGCACTGCAGCTTCCATAGAAAATTCGCTATTGTTTTCTTGTCTAGTAGTGCTGAATCCAGGGAATGTCTGATATGTGACACCATGGGCCAGTGGTGAACACATAGTGAGCAGGCTTTGCTGACTCTAGTGTTTTTCAATGTGAAGACCTGGAATGTGGCTAATGGAGAGTAGGGCATGCACCAACCTCCTTAATAGTATCTGTATAAATAACTATAGAAAGCTGTTCAAAAAAGATTAAACATATGCAATTTCTCAGTCTTGCGCAAAGATGTATAAACTATCAGCTGTGTTGTATTAACTTGCTTTGCTCTCAAATGGCACTCTTGTATTGATGATTGTGCCTACATACTTTGAGATCTTTCTAAGCAGTGTGCATCTTGCATACAGTAAAGCATAGCCCCGGGAGGAGAATGCTGAGAGGGTTGCTGACAGACGCAGGAAACAGCAGCTGGTCCTGGGCGGCCCCAACCACACCACACTGGGGGATTTGGGTGGGGGTCTGAAGGGCTAAGGAAGTTTGAGTCATGTTTGATATTTGCAGACAGTCATTCCTTGCCCTTAGTCTGTCTAGGTTTCATTCATGCCAAAACCTGGGATTTTGCCTTTTCCACATCGTAGACTTCATTTGTGCATTATGTTTATGCAAAATGGTGATTACACAGATGCTCTTCTACATTAGGACAAATCTGTAAGCGTAGAAGACGTTATGACAGCGTGGCACACTGGCACTCACATTTCCTACACTTGGGTCTGCCTGTGCTCAGAGCCTGTTGGCTGTGATGTGTAATCATGCATCACAGAGCTAATGTCTCCCCAATGAGTCAGCCTTCCTCTACCTGACAGGCTTGACTCCTCAGCTCTCTGTAGTAAGAACACCATTGCATTATCAGAGAAAGGAGCTTATGTTTGCATCATAGCTAATTATACATTTATTTCTTTGTGACTTGAGCAGTTTTGGTCATTTTTTATGTCTTTGTTTACAATGACATTTTTGGTAGAAAAGTGTAGTACACAAAATAAACCTTAAAAGATACACATGAATACTGGTACTGAATTGTCACACAGTTCTGTTGGCCAGGTTGGGATGTGTGTGTGAATATGTGTGTTCTGCTCAGTCAGCATTGTGGTGCATGTGCCAGGGGCTTTGTTGTGACTGGTGGATTTTCTCTCTGCAGGGTGCTGCTCAGGGTCAGAATGCTTTACTACCTGAAACAAGAGGTAATAGGAAGCCAAGCCCAAAAAGTGTTAGACGGTGCCGACGCCAGGTGAGCTCTTCCCCTCTGTTTACAGTTACTATTCTATTTACCGTTTCTATCGCACGTTGCTAGTACCAATAATTCCCAATACCGGTAACGTTTTTGATGATTAATTATACCATAGCTTCAATAGAAAGTGTATAGAAAAATATTGCTAAGTGAACATCAGGAGTTGATTGAGGATATTTGAAAATGAAATCAACTTGTTCAAAATGCTGGAGCTCCACCTGCTGGTGAAAAGTGGAATGCTTGTTTAAAAACAGCCATTACAGGATAGCTTGGGTTTTTAAGTAGTTATTAAAATATCTAAAATGACTTTTTGTACAATGTGGAAAGAAATGCTAATTATAACCAGTATATATGTTTTATCCATGATCTGCTACAGTGAGGTAAAAATCTGGGTGCCAGAGCCAGACAATTCAGAACTACCTACACTGTGGTGGGACCCCATCTCTGACAAGTGTTTGCTCCTGGGGATCTTTAAACACGGTACTTATGTTTGCCTCTATGTTTTAATGCATGTATGTTTTTCACAAGTACTATTTTATTTAAAAGTAGCTCTCAACTTTAATGCCATACTTCAGCATTAACCTTTCTTTAAAAAAACTCTGTGTAGGGTATGAGAAGTACAACACTATTCGCGCAGACCCTACACTCTGTTTCCTAGAACGGGTTGGACGACCAGATGAGAAGGCAATCGCTGCTGAACAAAGAAGCAATGATTTTATGGATGGGTAAGTTAACTTATCATACCTCTGTACTTAAACAGCATATACATTTTAGCCATGTCAAAAATATGTAATGTCTTTCGGTTAATAGAGATGTGGATGATCCAGAGTACAAGCCAGCTCCTGCTCTGCTGAAAGATGAAATGGAGGTATGGAAACAAGTGTAGTGTAATGTTTTATATTATATGCTGTATAAATACAAATCTTTATTTAACTACATTTCATGCAGGATGATGCATCTTCACCGGGAGACTTGGTAGTGGTTGAAAATCCGGGAGGCAAGTTTATAAGCTTTTGATTATTCTTTTTACTAGTGGCAGAATATATTAAAAAAAATCCCTTTAAATGCATAAAGCAACTAATAGTAAATGTTTTTGATGACCTCAGATGCAGTTCACTTTGCGGAGGGCAGCGGTGCATACTGGCCCTCCCCCTCGGCACTGACGGCCAGACTGAGGCGTCTCATCACGGCCTCTCAGCGATTCACCAAGAGCCGCCAAATCCTCCACATCCACCAAACCCAGTCTCAGACCCAGCAGACCATGATCCTGCCAACGGCACTGTGCCCACTTCCTCCCTCCCTCAGCGAAACACTGAACCCTAAGATGGCTGCCAAAATAGAGCGTCAGCAAAGGTCACACTGCAGCTCTGAAGTGCATTATGAATTTATAATACACAATTAAATAAAATACTTGTTTTATTTCTTCAGATGGACCAGGCGTGAAGAAGCAGACTTTTACCGTGTTGTCTCCACATTTGGAGTTGTTTTTGACCCAACCATCGGATGTTTTGACTGGACCAAGTTCAGGGCCATGGCTCGGCTGCACAAGAAGACTGACGAGAGTCTGCAGAAATACCTATGTGCTTTTAGTGCTATGTGTAGAAGAGTGTGCCGTCTTCCACCAAAGGAAGGAGGTCAGTCAGAAACCTGATGCTTATTCTAAAATATTCTCAATGTTGATGATTTTGGTCATTTGTGCCATTTAGTGTTAAAGTAAAATGTTAGTTTCTCTTGTGAATTGTATTTGTTTTCTGATATTGTAGTGTTGTTGAAAAAGTTAATCATTTATGTTTCGTCTTTCTAATGTAGACAAAGCTTTGTACTTCTTTTCAGACATTCCGACCCGTTTATTTATTTATTTATTATTATTTTATTATTATATACTTTCAGACTCAGCAGTAGACCCCTCTCTGATCATCCAGCCAATCACAGAAGAGCGTGCTTCTCGGACCCTGTACAGAGTGGAGTTGCTCCGTCAGGTCAGGGAGCAGGTCCTTCGTCACTCGTTACTGTACGAGCGCCTGTCACTGTGCCAGGTGAACTCCGACTTACCAGTTTGGTGGAAGCCTGGGACACATGACCGGGACCTCCTGATTGGTGCTGCAAAGCATGGTGTTAGCCGCACAGACTACCACATACTGAGGGACCCTGAGCTCAGCTTCATGACAGCACAGCGCAGCTACAGCCAGACCAAAACACAGCAGCAGCAGCAGTCACAGACATCCACACCTCTTCTCCAGCCTCACCACCAGACGTCCAGCTCAGCACCCACAGACTCTCCTCTGCACCTGCCTCAACAGAAAAACACAGAATCCTCTGGGGTCTTGCCTAAAGTGGAACCCAAAACAGAACCTGCTTCTGAGGGCGAAGAGAGCAGGGAGAAGCAGACTGATAACTGGAGCCCATCTCGTGCCCCTGCCACTCCCACAGGTCTGGAGGTGAAGCTTGAGTCCGAGACCAGGGACAGTGAGAGGCAAATGGTGGCAGCCAGAACCAAGCCGCTCACACCAAACTCCTCTGAGAGAAAGCCCAAGAAGTCCAGTAAGAGGAGCCGCAGAGAGTCCAGGCGGGACTCGGACTCAGACTCTGATGGGTCTTCCTCCAGCACGTCCTCCCGCTCTTCATCATCCTCGTCATCATCATCTTCTTCTTCATCACACTCTGGCTCCAGCTCCTCATCCTCCTCTTCATCTTGCTCTTCAGGTTCTTCATCCTCATCGTCATCCTCATCCTCCTCTTCTGATGACACCGACAGTGATGGAGATGAAATAAAAAACAAAGGTGATTTTTTTTTTTGCAAACCAGGCATTTTTAGCCTAAACACATATATCTTTGTGAGCTTAATTTTTGTTTTCTAACTTGTAGTACCTGCAGCAACAAAAGTCAAAGGCTTTGATGAGGACAGTGTGGCGTCTTTGAGCATGACCCAGGATGACACGCAAGATGCTACTGTTTCTAATGGCACTCACTCACTTCCTCTCCAGGGAGGGGGATACATGCTTGCTGCTTCATACTGGCCCAAGGTAAACTGCGCAATCATTACAAAGCCAGTAAAGTAAATTTTAGTTAGTAGTATGAAAGTGGTGTGTAAATATACTGTATGTTTATTGTGCTATTAATGTATATGTCTATTTATGTTTGTTTAGGATCGTGTGATTATCAACCGCCTGGACAGTGTTTGCCAGGCCGTGCTGAAGGGCAAGTGGCCTGGGATTCGTCGTGTCTATGAGCCGGGAAGTGCTGCGGCCTCTTTCTACACCACCAAGCTGCTGGACACGGTCAACAATCCATCTGAGGATCCCTCTGCCTCTCCTCATGGGTCAAAGGTGACCAAGCATGTTGCAGAAAACAAGGAGTTCTCAGTAAAGCTCAACAATGTATGTTATTTTCTCCCTTTATAATAATCCCCCCCCTTCTGCTTCGTCCTAATCCTGGGATCCTCCCACCTGTGCTGCCATGGCCCTTCTTCAGCATGTCTCTCTGGTTTTCAACTGTCAGTCCTTTGGCTATGATGTGGTTTTGACTGGCTGGCAGCAGGACAGATTATTTTAATAGCTGCCTACCTTTCCTTTCCCACACACTAAATTTGGATTGGGCTATGAGGCTGTGATTACATGAGCACAAATCACTTGGTCATGAAAACATGGGTGTTAACTAATCTGCTATTATTCATTAGGCTTGCTTTTTTTTATATTTCTTTGCATTGTTGATACACAGGCTGTATAGATATCATATGATATTTGTATCAACAAACTAAACAGGTAAAAAGTTTAAAACAACATAATTGTGAAATCTTTCTGTTAATATATCATTGACATGTCCTAAGATTCTTGTTTGTCTGTGTGCAGCAGGAGGGAGGGCTGAAGCTGACCTTTCAGAAACAAGGGCTCCCTGTGAAGAGGCCCCTGGACTCCGAGGAGGGCCCACAGTCTCAGCAACAGTATCTGGCTCGACTTCAGGAGCTTCAGAGTGCCTCAGACACAGGCCTGGCTGACATCAGCAAACCTCAGTGCAGCTTTCAGAATGGTGTGTTGTTTACAAATGTCTTTTCTGCTTCTGTTTTTTTGGTTGTGTGTACTGTATATACTGAAGTATGTACTGTAGGTGCATTACCGCCACCTTCAGAATAGGGGTGACTATAATCTCTGTCCATGTTTTGAATCTAGTTGAATCTTGCAAATGTCTGATTTTGAAAACGTTTCATTGTTTTGCAGTGTCTCCAGGCGTTGCAGGTCAAATGAGGTTGAATGGAGCTTTGGACGGCCAGCCCATGGTTAAAAAGCGCAGAGGAAGAAGGAAAAATGTGGAGGGAATGGATCTGCTCTTTATGAACAGAAGCAGAGTTGCACCTGTTCTTGACCAGGTAAGGCTTTTTTGAATCTGGTGACCTAAGTTGCTTGTGGAATATGGAGTACTCACTTAAAGGTTTGTATTTCCAGGGGCCTCCAGGATGGGGAGGTATAGGCAAAGTGGGTCTATCTGCTGCATCTTTGCCAGGATACAGCCAGAGTTTGAATCAGAGCCCCGCAGACACTGACAGCAGAGTTCCTGTCATTAACCTCAAAGATGGCACACGTCTTGCTGGAGATGATGCTCCCAGAAGAAGAGATCTGGAGCAGTGGCTGAAGGAACACCCTGGTTTTGTGGCAGACACTGGTGCATTTATACCAGTGAGTTTCAAATTACTGTCAATTAATTTGGAACTAATTTATTTACTCAACTGATTATGTCTCAATGTTGTTTTTTAGGCTGTCAATAAAATGCAGATGCAGTTCCATTTCCAGGATGGCCGTCCCAAACAAAAGAGGCACCGATGTAGAAACCCCAACAAGATTGATGTAAATAGTCTGACTGGAGAAGAACGTGTCCAGATCATCAACAGGAGAAATGCACGAAAGGTCCTACTTATATTAGTTTATTTTTTACGTGTATGTTCAACTGTATATAATATATGTAAAGAATATAAAAAGTAATTCTGCTTCTACAGATTGGTGGAGCATTTGCTCCTCCTCTGAAGGATTTGTGCAGGTTTCTTCAGGAAAACCCTGAGTATGGAGTCCCACCTGAATGGGCAGATGTTGTTAAACAGTCTGTAAGTATAGGTTCTTCTTTAAATTACATGCTGATGTTTTAGGTCTTGCCAAAGCCCAGCTTTTGTTAATGTTGTGTTAATGTTCTCTGCAGGGCTATCTTCCAGAAAGCATGTTTGATAGGATCCTTACTGGGCCCATTGTACCTGAAGAGATTAGTCGCAGAGGAAGACGACCCAAAAATCCTTTGGCCAAAGCAGCAGCGGCAGCACCAAAACCAGCGACCTCGGCTCTAGGCCTGAACCCTCTGTTGACCAACGGTCTCCTGACTGGAGTGGACCTTGGCAGCCTTCAGGCTTTCCAGCAGAACCTGCAGAGCATACAGTCTCTGCAGCTCACTGCAGGCCTAATGGGGCTTCCATCTGATGCTAGCAACCTGGCAGCCAACAACTTAGCAGCCATGTTTCCTATGATGTTGTCTGGCATGGCGGGTTTGCCAAATCTGCTGAGCGTGGGTGGTCTGCTGGGTAAGGAGGACGCAGCAGGTGCTGACGAGCAGTTGAAGGGAAATGCTGCTCCAGATCAGTCAGGCTCTAATGCCTCTCCTCAAACCTCAGACAATAAAGGAGAAAGGACAGAGGGCTCCAACACGTCACCTTCTTCCAACTGCACATCCCCCGCCACCACCTCTGTGGCTTCGGCCAACTCGCTGTCTCTAAACCCTCTGTTACTGTCCAGTGTGCTTTACCCAGGGATGCTTCTCACTCCAGGCCTTAACCTTTCAGTGTCTACCACACCACAGCCATGCGCTAACAATGCCCCTGTACCCACGGCTGCCCCGACAGCATCACAGGACACAAGGCAATCAGCAGCTACGCGGGACAATATGGAGAAGTCTGACAAGACACCTGAGGAGACACTAGAGGAAGAGGAGGATGAGGAGTCAGCTGAACACAAGGACAACAGTGGTCCAGAAGGTTCATCGTCTGAGTCTGGGAGCTCTTCTTCATCAGACGACTCAGACTCCAGTGATGAAGACTGATCTATAAACACCTAGAAATTTATTTATGTATTGCCTAGAAATGTATCATTTATTCACTTAAAAGAATTTTCAGCACTTCTGTTTCAGTTTCATTTAATGTAAATATAAAACTAACTAAATGTTGTATAAAAAAGCAAACATGTTAAAAAGAAAAAAAAACTAAACTAAATATAAAAAAACTGAAATAAAATTTCAGTGTTTGTTCAAAAGGTACAGAGACATTATGCATGTCCGAAATTTTTACTTCTGTGAACTTGCACCACAATTATGTACAAAGGCAACAACAAGGCATTATTGTAATTATGTCAGGATTTAATTTTATTAAAGAAGTGAAACTACATAAACATGCTCATTGAGCTGTACTATTAATATATTTTGATTGTTGGGACTGGGAGAATGACACTTGATAAACACTCAGTTCTCTTGTAAATATCCAGGATTTTTTTAAGATTTATTGACACTTTGCTTTGCAGATCATTTGTTGGATATGTCAGCAATAACATGGGCAGCTAATGAATGTCACTGAAGCTGTAGATTTTCTGTCTGCCATAATCCATCGTAGTGCACAACTGACAGTCAGACTTCCTTCATATCAAGGTCATTTTCACAATGTCTGTTCCCATAAGGTTGCTTAAAAATTCAAGAAATTACATTTTTTACTATCAAGGACATATGTAAGCTAAAAGTTTGTAATTAACAAACATTGACAAACATGTCACATGTCCAAGGCACACTTTAGCTGCCCACTGTACACTTGCACCTCTCTTGACTCTGGCATTGTTAGAGTTTAATAATCCCCTTTAGTTTGGGGAGTACAAAATATAACCTTTTACTGTGCCAAACTGCCCAGGGATCCTGTGGTCTCAACTGGGTATCAGTCTCTGTGTAGAAAAAACTGCTTCAGGACAGCACAGAGAATATAACCCTGGTGTATTTGACTGCATCTTACCTCAACTACTAAATAGATTGGCTTCACTGTGCAAAGTATACATGTGCATGGGTGTGGAATTTCTATTGTGTGTACATAGAATCCTCTCTCCTGCTGGAATACATGTTCTAGAGGTGATAATACTGAGAGCCTCCACAGTAGAGTTCTGTGTGGCTGCCCTGTGCCTCTCATCTGATTTCTACTGCTTCCATACTTTCTAGTCTGAATGTTGTTATATAAGTTTCTCCTGTTGAGAAGGAGGGCGCCTTGAAAACTCTAGCATTAATGCTATATGTGGTTTTATATTCAGAAATTGTTCCACACAGATAAAACAACACATTTAGGTCTTTGGATTTTTTTTCCTCACTTGACCTCCTGTATAACAAGTCTTGCAGATAATACATGGCACAAGCACATGTAATTTAAAATCTGTCAAAGATTGTATTAAATACACACATTTTGTCTTGAGTATTGAAGTGTATGCAGACACTGTAATGGTTATCAGCTGTGTTTCTGACAGTGGCTTGTGTCTTTGCCTCTGCTGTTCTGCTGGTGAATGAAGCTTCAGATAGATGTAGAAGTGCCCTTATCCTGTACCTCACGCTGTAACTCAACATATTGTATGTATGATAAACCAGATCTCTCTGCTGTCCACAGTACACGCTTTCTTTTTTCCTTTTTTCTTTTTTTTAATCACTGAACTGTACCTGGAAAATTAACTTACACTGGAAATCTCTGAGACCAGAAGTACCTTTTTGTAACCAGTGCTCTAGGACTGCTGTTACACAGTGGACTGTTAGATAAGTACAAATATGTCTGAATTCAGGCAGGTTATTTGAGGATGAACATGTGGCCCCTTTGGTGTCTCAGAAGCTGTATTCCTTATAGGTGTTGCTGTAGCATTATATTCAGTGTTTTTGGCTGTGCTTCTCTTAACTGAAAACAAGTCTGATTTCTAATGTTGCTTTTTCTATTGTATTCTATGGCCCTTGTCACCACTTTGCTTTTTATATACCTAGCCTATTTTTATATGTATGGGCCACTTCTCATATTTATTTTTATCTGCTTAACTAAAACATGTAGTGCCCTTATGCAAGCAGCCATTCACTTTTGTCTGCCATATAGCTCAACCAATCATTTTGCTTCCTTTTTATGTCCTAAACTGATATGTTGATTTTCTGACAGTGCTGTGCCTCCAAAAGACTTAAATAGTGGAAGTAGGTTTGGGCTTATGTCTCCTTATTTTGCTTTCTGTTTTTATAGCGCCTTTGCACTGCACAGCAATTACCCACAATGCATTGCTCATTTGACTAGACTCAGTATTTGATTTTTGGACAACTAAGACCAATATGCAAAAGGACAAATGCCCAACACACTACTGCTGTACAGGGAGGTTTACTTTACATAACATTCTCCTACTGACAAGATAAAACTACCCCATCTGGTTTTTATTTCAAACTTGTATTATTATATTATTATTACTCAGATATCCTCTGTCTGACATTTTCTTGGACATTGAACAGTTGTAATATTTGCAAGTTGTGGTCTGTGTAGTCTAATAATAATTCTCTCTCTATGTAGTGCAGGAAAACACGTCTTAAAAAGTCATTTGTAATTTATTGGATTACTTTCTATGAAGTTCTATAGAGGAAATTGAGGTTTAATTATTTTTATTAAACATATTCTGACTATCCATACAGTCTGTGACTCAGCCTGTTTTTTTGTTTTTCTTTTTTTCTCTGCTACCAGCTGCAGTTTTTTGCCTACTGCAAGTTTATTATAGGGCAGACACGGAAGACATGCTAGATAGACAACCAGTCACTAATTCACAATTTACAAAGACAATTTACAGTCTATATTTGGACAGAAAATGAAGTCTTTCAACTGAGGGATAGAAGTGCTTTCAATACAGAGTTAAGATGGCAAAATCGGAAGAACAAAACCAGCCACAAGTCAAATGAATAGCAATGCATTATTAATAATCAATAACAAACCTAAAACTAAGACCAGATTACCCTCAAAACGTCTAATCTTTGTAATTTGTGATACATGTACAACATATTGTAATGTAATTTCTCACATCATTTAGGGCCTAGTATCAAAATAAGTATGACCAAATGTAATAATTAGCCTAATATCAGCTATAGCCTACCAATCAATCCAGCTGCTGGCCCTGCTGCCCTTCTGTGGATTGGCGCCAATATTGGATATCCCTATTCACAGTAGTGCAATTATAAGATAGTGGAGCTTCTTTTGCAGCAAGAGAGTTAGGCCTTGATTCAAAGACATCTCAGTAAGTCTGCTGCCCTCCTGTGGACACAAAAGACATGAACCTGGTCTAAACCTACAAGAAGGAACCTTTATTGCTTTTTATTGCAGAGTTTTTTGATGACACTGAGTTTCAGTGCAGCATGATGACATACTTTGACCCCCGACTTGACCCCCCGACTGCTTTTAAGATTTTCAGTCTGGCATGATACAAGTTCTGGAAGGTTTGCTACTAGATGTTAGAGGTGTGTCTAAATATGCTATGTGTTCATTCTGTCTTTATTTTTTTATGTTTATGTTTTTATGCTTTAAGTCAAGTGTTTGTGTTGCAATCTAAATTAGACCTGACTCTTGATCTGATTAAGCATCTTCAGAAAGTAGAAGAGACTATTTTAGAGAGCTTGGCTTGGACTGAAGACTCTCCACATTGGCAAGAAATCAGAGCGAATGACGGTCAACTGCCTACTCACCAACATGTTTGTTAACATTGTCTGATTGTAACTACAACTGTGTGTGTCAAGTACATGGCCTAAGAGAAGATCATTTTTAGGTCATGTCTTCCGAACAACTAGAATGTCTGATGAGAAAGGGACAGCATGGCCAGGACCCATTACAGGGTAAGCATTCACTATAACTGCATTTAAACCTGAAACAATATGCGCCTTGCAAAATAATTGTTGTGTAATCTTCTCATATTTTACAGCAGATCCAACTTCTGACCAGATGATATAGGTTTATTATATCGGCGGGACGCAATGCGTTCGGCAATATTATGGTTTCATGTCCGTCCGCGTCCGCGCCCGCGTCCGCGTCCGCAGATTGGCCGTGTGACCGCGATAACTCAAAAACGAAATGCCGGATCACTTTG
>JAVQKG010107815.1:0-10673 GCA_036025885.1 Hypseleotris bucephala
GTTAGGGTTAAGGGTAGAGCTAGTTACACTGTAGTTACATGTTATTACAGTTTGTTACAAGGTGTATTACATTGTACTTTATGGGTTAGATACAATGTAGTTAACGGATCATGTAAAATAAAAGAGAGACCAGGTTTTCTTATCTTCTATCAATTTAGGCATAAACTTCAAGAAATCTTCACAAAATTCACACAACCTTAAATTAACCTTGAACTACTTTCCTTGCTACACAGTCTTCTTTTCTTTAGCAAAATACTCATTCGAACTTTAGCTTCATTGGAGACACAGGCATAGGGTTATTTATTTTATTCTGGTGTATGCTAGCGTTTGTTCATTCTTGTTCATTTTTTCCTCTATTGTTATCTTCATCCAGTGCAGGGTGGAAAAGTAACCGTGTGTCAGAAATATGTTATCGATGGCCATTGTGATGTAGCTCCATTTTTTTTTTCTTTCATTATTTATTTATTTATTTTTTTGAAAATCTTGGTACCATTGTTCACTTGCAGCCTTGAGTTTTTCCAGTGAGCCGGAGGGAGACATTTTGGAACAAAGATAGAAAATGACTTTGCTGTCACAAAGATAGAGCTGTGGGGGCTGTGGAGAGGCACAATGACAGGAAAGTTAAAATATGAAGCATTTTGACCCAGGCTGTAAAAACTATTTAGGGGATAATAGAAATAATACAAGGACATTACCACCCTCCAGCAAGTCATAGGTGTGTATATTCAATTAAGAGAAGGAGAATGATCTCACTTCCCTTAGCACCAGAACCATCTCACTTTCCTTCATCAACACACCAGAAACAGAACTATCTCACTCTTCTCCATTATATCTCAGCAGCAGAATCATCTCACTCTCCTTTATCAACCCTTAAGCAGCAGAACCACCACACTTTCCTCCATCACCACCTCAGTACCAGATCCATTTCTCTCTTCCTCATCAACACTTCAGCAGCACAATCATCTCCTGCTCCTCCATCACCACCTCAGCATCAGAACTATCTCACTTTCCTCCATCACCACATCAGTAACAGAACCATCTCACTCTTCTTCATCAACACCATCTCAGCAGCAGAGCCATCCCCACAGCTCAAACAAAGATTACAAAGGAAGATTTTAAAAATGTGTTTTTCAAAAATGGATGAAAAAGAGCTCAAAAGATGTGTCATGGTACTAATATGATGACCAAAATCTTTCATTTGCTTGTAATGGGCCACAATCCCCCATATGAATCCAATGGGCAAAGTATACAATGTCATTTTATTGGGCTCATGGTGTGACATTTAGCAGGTTTTATAAGGGTCACATAGGCAACATGATTTAATCTTGGCAACAACAGTTAGACATCGGCACCAGCACACCATCATTGCCACTTGCAGCTTATATTGATAGCTGCTCAAGTTCAAGCTTAATCCTTTTTGAAATGTAGACTTTGACACTCTGTAATAAAAAGCCCACATCGGAAGAACAAGTCCATTTGGGATAGAGTGGGAAATGTGTTGCAGGTTAAAGTGTTCTGACAAGTGCTCTTCCTCCTGTCACTCCTTTACTCACTCTTCTCTGTGATTTGGTCTCCATCTCCTCACCTCACCTCACTACAGGTAATTACAGCCCACTCGCTCGGTTAAAGGCGCGGCCGGACTACTCGAGGGGAAGCACCATGATCCATCAGCTCAGCACAGAGCTCCGCCAACCATTCCTCATCCCCATTTGTCTTTGCCTTAAAGCTGCTGCTACTGTTCCACCTATGCACTAGAATCCAGACACTCCAAAGACACAGAGGGAAGTAACTGTAAAGGGGAACTTTTTTAGCTGAAATTAAACTTTGTTCAAAATAATGGTTAAATAAGTTGTTGTGGGGTGAAGCTTCCTTAACTTTCCTCTTTATATTTCTTACTTATTTCTGCTGAAAATTAGTCCACTTTTTCCACTTTTTTTTAGTTTAGTGTTCACTACCTGATTTTGTAGAAGTTTGATGCTGCACTCCTGCCACTTTTCCTCTCTATACCTTCACTCTATCATTGTATTTGGAAGTAATCAGAATAAACAAGCAGCGGTCTGGAATTGGCTTTTAGTTATTTTAAATTACATTTAAATTAATTCAATTTTAAAAGAAAACATCAAAATTATTCCTGATAGATTATAGTTCTTAATAGATAGCTTAATAGATCAGAGTGTTCCAGTAAAAACGTGTGATTGGTAAAAAAAATAAATTAAAAAGTGACCCTGGCTCTAAAACAGAAACCCTTGTAATACAGTCCACAGAGGGTCTTGTTTTTTATCATATTACTTCTGTTATGCTGAACTATTGGCTAAATAATAATTTTTCCTCAAATACAAAGAAAAAATATCAAGTAGTGCAGCTTTAAGAGGAAAGTAAATTGACAACTGTGGAGAATGAGCATCTTAATATTTTGGTGGGAAAATGGCCCATTCCCTAAACCAGTAAGAACCATAAAATACATCTTTCTATGTTTTGAAGCTTTTCTGATTTGTTGACTTTCCTCTCTCCCCTCCCCATCATTGTTCAGTGACTCTTAATGATTTGAGAGTGCCCTCATTAAAGTAGTTCACTGGGCTGTCTCTGTTTACTCTGCTTTTAAAACATTGGGACTGTGTGATCGACAGTACAGGGGCCATGACACTAGGGGAGCCACTGTGGTCCGAACATGTCCTCGTCACTGCTAACACTTCTTCTGTTTACTGCTGCTCTGTGCTGTCTAACAGGCCATGAAATTACACTTCCACTGTGAGACGAGAGGTCATCTCTTCAGCAGCGCACCTTAAGACAGTAAGCCAATACTGTGTCAAACTGTCATTTTAATTAGTGTCAGCTGTGTGGGCAATGAGGCCTGGTTAACTTTTACTTTTGGAACTGGATTTAGGTTAAAGCGCCCCCTACTGGTCCTGCAATGTGGAAAAAAATAAAGTTAAAGGAAAAGTTAAACTCAATGCTTAAATGCCTTCAACTGTTTAATTGACCTTATAGTTATTGTTGTAAAAGAAAATGGCACGACATTGCTGACTACAATATCTCTGTATTCTGTATTACATTTTCTTTTTCACTGTCTAAAGATACAAATGCTGGGGGGTGGCCAGATGTCCCTATTTAATGGGGACAGTCCCAGTTTCAGGATCCTTGTGCCATGTCCCAACAAATAGTCCCAGTTTTATACAAACTTTGTCCCAGTTGTACCCGTTTTGACTAAAAACAACACCTAACACACACACACACATCTACAACATTTTTTTTTACATTTTTGCCATATGTTTTTATATTTACCAATAGCTTATGCACTTTGAATTGTATGAGAGAGGTTTTAAAGGATTTCGGAAGTTCAAATGCCCCATGATGCAAGAGAAAAACGTGTGTCCCAGTTTTTGGGTCTATAGATCTGGTTGACTGCACATACTGTATTTTAAGAAACTTGGTCACCATCAAATTACCCAGTGTGAATAAAAATACAAATTTTCTCAATGTTTGTAAATAACTGCAAAGAGGAGGAACATTTAGAGAAATCTGGATGTGACAATTTTCTATGATGTGGTTAAATAACAATTTGCATCTTAAAAATCTGAAAATTGTTTGCTATTTTGAAATTGCTAGTGTAACATTTTATGCAATTGCCAAGTTACTATCGAACATTACTGGCCTAAAATCTGCTCAATGCTTTTGGTTGGACCATCAACAAATAGTATCAAATATGAGATGTACTGAATGCAACCTGGATTTCTTATGGCTTAGAAATACAGTAAACTATAAAAATACACTAATGATCCTTCAGGCAAATTTACTTTACATCTTTCCAGTGAGCTTGTATTAAGTTCTCCACATCACTTTCAATGTACGTTGGAGTGCCTATAGATTGAGGTAAATGCATCTGGAATCTAAAACATGTAAATGTGTCTGGCTAGCAATCACGCTAATTTGTCCTTTAGTTAAAATCTAGGATAAGTGGTTACAAGAAATGGCAGAAAATGTAGGAATTTGAAGTAGCCTTATGTTCTGAATGGACTGTAATAAGACATTGTTTAACTTGATGGCTTATTTTACATCATTAGGCACCTTCATAAACTGCATTGCTATACGTCTCTAACTGTAGGTTATTAAGCTCTTTGGTCATAGTCAGTTGTGGATGCTAACACGGGGACAGGCAAACTTTATTTAAACATTTTGTACAGGGTTTAAATTAGACCTTCAAATTTAAAAACCTGAACCTTTTTACCAGGATCTCCCTGTTCCCCCACACCGGATACTTATCCTTTTGTGGCATTTCAGTATACTTTTTGTGAACTTGTTTTTAACCACAATATGTTTAAATCTACACACAGATAATTATCATTCTAAAAATGGTGATATTGATAATTATAATTTTAAAAAAAATCTTACTAATTACCTAAACTGACACAACAGTAAATTCCCAAGCACTTGTAACTTTCTTTTTTCCATTTAGGTTTTTTTTTTTTCATTATAACTTTTAGTTGCTACTCAATGATGGGCTTCATTTATTGAAAACATCAACATCAATTATTAAAACTCAGTCATCTTCTTCCACTTGTTCCTGTTTGTGTAAGCCCCTCCCAGCAACTATGGGTCTTTGGCGGGGTACATCCTCAACTATGGCCAGTTTATCACAATGCTCACATACACAGAACCATTCTCCCTCATATTAATTAGGGGCAATTTAGACTACTTACTAATTGGTGTTTTTGTAGCATTGTAGCATTTCAGCTAATTTATTGTCAAGCCCTGTTAATCAAGAAGTCGTGTGCTAAAGTAAATTTAATTGCTCACTATAGCAGCAGCAAACCACCTGATGCAAGGGACAATTAAAACTATTTACCTCATACAGCGTCATTTGTCTATTTTGGAGTTTTAATCGTGAAACTTTGTTCTTTCTGAAGGAGTTGAAATGCGTTAAAACTTTCTTATATCAGGAAAGTTAATATTGAGGCATTATATAAATTATACATTCTGGACCTTGTGGGTGTCTTGATTCTGAGTACCAATGCTGTTTCCTTATTTGTGTGTGAATAAATAACTGAGGGGAAAAGACTGCTTCAGCGAAAGATGCTTGCTACTGGTGCCATCTTTACCTGATCAAATATTCATCGATCACTGTTGCAATCTGCACAAAGGTATTATGTCCATTTTCTTTTGTTGCAAACAATGTAAAACTACATTTACTTGAGTGACATTTTGAATACATAATACTAATTTTATTGCTTTGTACTTTTTACTATTACTTGATTGCAATATATTCTACCCATGATGGGCTTATTCAGAATGCAGTTGCTGTATAAGACATTTTTTACTTCCACCAAGGAAGTAATGTTTTTGGTAGCGTTTCTCCATTAGTCCGTCTGTTCATCTGTCCCTAAGTGACTTTACTCAAAAACAACTAAATGATATTTCGATTAAATGACACGGTAGCTCAAGAATGACACAAGGAAGAATTGATTTGATTTTGGGAGGAATTTTTCAAAGAATGAACAATGAATGAAAATGGTTGTAACTTTACTCAAAAACTACTGAAAAGATTTGGATGACATTTTCAGAAAAGATCAGAAATGTCACTTTGAATTGATTAGATTTTGAGAGTGATCCAAATCACTGTCTTGATACAATATTTTTTGCAGCTGCCTTGGCGGGGGTCTGTGCACTTTGAGGGCTTTCTAGTTTATCTATTGTTACATTTTTCAAGCATAGATGGCAGCAAAGTGGTTAGTGCTCCAACAAGAATACAGTGGTCAATTCTTGTATCTGTCCTCTTCCACCTTAGGCCCATAGTTGCTAGGACGGGCTCACCAGGCTACACTCCACCATACCTTGAAGTCTTTTCTGTATTATTCCACACCTGTGCTTTTCTCCCTGTTGGCTGAGTTTTGTATTCAGTTTTGGAGGGAAAATGGAGATATTCAACCTCTGAAGATTACCAGAGGTCATTTGGAGCTGGGGCAAAATGAGAAGGAACTGAAAAGAGTGGAAAAGCACCTCTTCAGAATTCCTTGTGTGTTCATGCTTATCACAATAACAGACAAGACAATGCATGGGCGATATGATTGGGTTTATGTTCATTTTGTTCAACTGTGACCTTCTAGATACTAACAATAACTAGCTTAAATTAATTTTGAATTTTCTTTTTATTTCCAAAGATGTAATTTACATCCAATATTGTAAGTAGACTCTTTACTAGGGGTTGGCAATATGGTTAAAATATACCATCCCGATTTTAGTAATATTAAGATCACAATTCCAATTAACTTTGTGTTTTTTGAGAGAATAATTATTGCTTCAAAAAACATTTAACAAATTCAATGTACGTATTTGATTTTGTCTGCAGACCTTGGTTGTAATAAGAGTTTTTGAGTTACTGTAGCCTTCCACTCGTCTCAAGTGTGGCCATTTTCTTTTGATCTCTATCATCTGCATGCCATTGTCACCCACAGAACTGATATTGGATTTGTTCATTTTTGGAGGTCAATGAAATGAAACTTCTAAGTTTATGCATTAAAAATAGCAGTAAAATGATTGTTAAACAATGTAAAATTTTAAGGAAAAAATTGAACTTGTGTCTTTAGTCCTGCCTTAATGTTTTGCATTGTTCTTTGTCCTATGCTATAATTCAGAATTTTGTTAGAAAAACTCAGAAGTGTGAGTTGTAGTTTTGAAACTGATGTTATTAACTTAAAACAAATTATAAAATGAATCTAAAATTAGAACTTATTTCACTAATTTGGTGTATGACTTTTTACAGTGTGTATGCAACTGGTTAAACCTAGTCATATTACTGTATCACTGGTTATGAAAAATGAGTATTATGTTTTGTGTTAGCTCTTGTCAGCCATTTGCAGAACTGAAAGCAGGGCAATTAGATTAGCTCTAAACTTGTGCTTACTTGAAAGAAACCTTAGACCGAAAACGTGCTTTGAGACCTGTCACGGTGCCTCCTAAGTCCCTATAGTTTCACAAAACCACCACCCAGAACTTTCTTTTTTCCCCTTTGCAAAAACCTTCATTTTGAGTCCACATGACATAATAAACCAAGCATTTCACAATCTCTATTTTAGTACATAATTGGTGTTACAGTAGAAACATCTCGCCTCCACTATTAGACAAAGGGGAAGCTAACTAGTGATTAGCATGACCCTACATCAGATACAGTGTAAGATATTTTTGGTGTTTTCCTGGTTTAGTCTTGGTTTCAGCTTGGTTTTGTTCTGTTTAAAACCAACTTACTAATTATATCTTTTTAAATGAACAGACATGCCGCTTTACATTTAATTGCAAAGACTTAAAACCTACTCCTAAGCAAGCCACTTCTTTTACTGCATTTATATAACATGTTGGGTTGTTCTGATCTGGTTGTTTGGCCCTTATTTAGTCCTCCTTTTAGCTTTGTTTCAATCCTTCTTCACACCTGTCTTGATTTAGTCCTGGTTTATTCTGTTTTTGACTTCTGAAGTGTGTCATAGTGTTTTCCCAGACTCCCTGTGTATGTTGAATGTGCAGTGTATAGCCTTGAGCCTGACCTAACACCTCCGCTGCAGTATTAAAGGCTGTTTTTTCTTTACAGTGTTTGACTTTGCTCTCTCCAGAATAAGAACACTTTTCAGGAAGCACATAAGGACAACCCTAAAGCACATGTTGAACAAGACTCAAATGTAAAGAGGTGAGTGCGCGACCGTCACCTCACACTAATCATTCCAATCCATTTGCATTAAACACAATTCTCTTTCAGGTTAGGTTTTACACTGCCCGCCATCAAAAAAAGGTCAGACACTAATATTTTATTGGACTTTGATAAGTTTCTGCAATGTCACAAGATTTATTTCTGCCCAATTGTTTTCCAAGATTTTGTTTTGATGATGGGTGAGTCAGACCACTGTGTAAAGCCATCTCCAGCACATCCCAAAGATTCTCAACTGGGTTAAGGTCTGGACTTTGTGGTGGCCAATCCATGTGTGAAAATGATGTCTTATGGTCCCTGAACCACTCTTTCCCAATTTGAGCATGATGAATCCAGGCAATGTCATCTCGGAATTTGCCCATGCTATCAGGGAATAAAATTTGATTGAATAATCTGGTCATTCAGGTAGTCAGCTGACCTCATTCTTTGGGCACGTAATGTTACTGAACCTAGAACCAACTACAGGAGGCTCTTTCCGGTTTGCTTAGCTAAATCCAGGAGGCGACAATCTTTTTGGCCAGGCAGTGTAGATGTTTGTGTGGTATTTGCAATAGTTAATATTAAATTTGACATTCTCCTAAGCAGTTACACTTAGCGATGCACATTGTTATTGGCCCATGTTCACAAGGTTGACTGTTCGATTTCTCATGCGCATACTGGCATTGTGTCCCTGGGCAAGACACTAAACCCATATTATCCACATGACGCAGGTTTAAACGAGATCAAAACCAAGTCCAAAATAGGATTTCACCTAAACTGGGATTTATTTACTACTTTGCGAAGTCCATACCAGAACTAGTTTATACCTTGTCCACATATTAGGATTAGGCTCTGGTTTAGACCTGGTTTAGCCACGTTTTATAATGCACTACAATTTGGTGCCTTAGATTAAAATATGCATACTTGCGCCCCTGCTGTTGACCTACAGTTTTGTACATCCGAAGAAACATAGTCCTTACGTGCTAAGATAATCTGTTCTGCCTAAAAATTGGTGGTCTTTTTGGAGTGAGAGAGGCCATTTCCTCCTCCTTTTACTGTTATCTTCACATAATTAATCTCCATTTAGCATTGAATCATAAGTTGAGCTCTTCTTTGGTCGGGACAGACAGCGAGAGGTCAACCGTTAAACCTGGCTTTTTACCGTGTTTTAATATTTCAGTCAAAGTGTTTCGGAAAGGACACAGAATTAATCCATCACAGAGAGACGGAAATAAAAGAATTTATGAACACTTTTTTGCAGTTTGACTTTCACCTTATGATATATTGAAAAAGGACTTTGTTCCAGTCGATTATTGCGTTCATGTTTCAACCCAGAGAGTTATAGTGCTGCTCTGAATTTAAAAAACATATGGAGCACTGGCCACCAAAACTTACTGTTGTATCTGAAGTGATTGATATAGTATAAACATTTTACTTAGAAATGTCTGATACTGTTTAATCTAAATTGTACAGCAGTATTAAGATAAAGGAATAGCTTAGGTTTGTGGCATACAGATGGCAAGAAGACAGTTTTTAGTGGCTCAGACCTTGTTTTCTACTGATTAAGCTAATTCTTTGTGGTTTAGCCCAATCTTACACCTAGTTATGACATGGTTTAGACCTAGTTACCTCTGCCAAGTATGTTTGGAGTTGCGTACATCTTGTTTGTCTGTTTTTCTGTGTGTCAGTTTGTCTGTGAGCAATTCAAAACTACTGAACAGATCTGGATACATTTTTCAAAGAAGTTTGGAAATGACACAAGGAACAATTGATAGTACTAAATTAATTTTTCAGAGGTCAGAAATGATTCAAGAAACAATTGTGAGTGATCCGTAGAAATGAGCTGCCTTGGCGGAGGTCTGCAGTCCCTGAGTGCTTTCTAGTTTTGATTGAGTTTACTTCTGGTTTAGCCCTAGTCTTATCATTTGTTCCGTAGTGAATAAGCATTGTCCGAGACGTACCCTGCTTTAGGCTTAGTAAATGGATTAGAGTATGTATTGGCTACAGTATATTACAATTGCAACTGAATAATAGCTTAATATACCATTTTTATTGACTTTCAAAAACTTGTTCTATCCACAGGTAAAGGAGAGCGACTCATGGGAAACACTGGGTAGATTTGCCAGTTTTAAAAAGTAATACCTCAAACTTCAGCTCTTACAAATCCACCTCAACCCATTCTGCCCCAGTTACTGCACCCCCAGCTTCATCCTCCTTCTTCCCCTTTTTTTGTTGTTTTCATTTTGACATTAATATTCTTGCACAATGATCAGTGTTGGGAGTAACACATTACAATTGTAACGAGTTACAGTAATATATTGCATTTTATTGTAATGAAGGAATGTAACGCATTACTAATTAAAAATGCTGCAATATATTCCACGTTACAATCTAAGTAACGCGAGTTACAGGGGCATATTTAATCCAACTGTGTCAACAAAGTTCGGCATAGACGTTAATGCTCGAGTGACATAAAAAAAGAGGACTGTGATCAGCCTCCTCCGTCTCTGTCTGCATGAGACGCTAACTCCCCCTCGTTTCCCTCAACGTATGTGCGGAGCGTCAGTATACACTAGTCCAGAGACAGCGACGTGGCTGTGGATCATCCGCGGAGCCGCGCGTCCGAAGGAAACAGCAGACAGCGGACCTGGGTCGCTGCTGAACAACCCTACACGTGTTTTTTGTTTTCCTTTGATGACATTGCGGCGATTTAAAGATTGTTGTGGTTATGTGACGCGCTAAGAGCGTTAGTAAAGTGAAGAACCGTCAGAAAACACACCGTGAACTGAAGGAACGCGATTCTTTGTAAACTTTAGGGTCTGTCTCTACATTGACAGCAGGCTTAGGTCACAAATCTTTCACATCACCACCTCATATTATAATGGACCAAATCAAGACTAAATTAGGAAGGCTATAAACCAGGCCAGGACTAAACAGGACTAACGCATTTCCAAGCAATATGACACTATATAGCCTACAATGCCTACTAAAAGCCTATTATAGC